>JABCKT010000084.1:0-70538 GCA_018858115.1 Tephrocybe rancida
TTGATCTAGAAACACTAATTGGATATGTGTCACACTCTTCTGTAGAAACAGACAAGGAAAATTTATAGTGTTTCTTATATTTTTCTTGGGATAAATTTTGAGAAATAGATGTACTGTTTCCTCAGATACAGCTCAGCAACACAAAACATTTTTGCAGTCTGTTTCTAGATTGATATTTGAAATATTTCTATATAAACATTAATTATCTATCCTAAATCATGTGTCTAAATCATGTTTCCCTAGAGAAATCTGTGAGCACAGGCAGTGTGTACCGAACCTAATATAATATAGTTTTGATTGCGTCAGAAGGATTTATTTGTTCGCCTTTGGTTTCTTGAACTGGCTGTCACACAACATGTCCAGTTTCAACGACCAAAGGCCATTCGACACGCTATAAGACCTACGACTTCTGCTTTCTTGTATGCTTTCAAACAGACACGCTATCGACACGTTATTTTCTTGCTATCATGGGTATTACTGGACTTCTCCCCGCTCTCAAGTCCATCCAAGTTACGAAACCACTCAAAGAGTTCGCTGGTCAGAGGATCGCGGTCGACGCGTATGTATGGCTACACCGAGGAGTAAACACGTGTGCCACGGAGTTGGCCACCGGAAAACCGACGCACAAGTGAGTTTGACGCCTTGTTCTTCGAGAAATTGGCCTGACAGCCGCTACATCGTCGTGGTATAGATATGTAGACTACGCCATGCGCCATGTTCGTCTTTTGCGACACAACAATATCGAGCCCTATATTGTTTTCGATGGTGGCCCGCTTCCAGCGAAGAAAGGGACCGAAGATGAACGTCAAAAGCGACGTGATGAGGCACGCCTACGCGGAGATGCATTGGCTGCCGCCGGAAAACACAGCCAGGCGCGCGACCACTACTTGAAGAGCATCGACGTATCCCCTCGGATGGCGTTCCAACTGATCAAGGTTCGTATACACCGTCTTTCAGAAGAGTGTTGCCTAATTATGAAGTGCAGGCGCTGCGCGCCGAATCAGTAGCCTACGTCGTCGCCCCGTATGAAGCTGATGCCCAGTTGGCATATCTCGAACGCGTTGGGATCGTAGACGCTATCCTCACCGAGGACTCCGACCTCTTGGTTTTTGGCTGTCAAAATGTTCTGTTCAAACTCGACGCCGTGGCCAGTACTGTCGTCTCCATCTCGCGCAAGGACTTTGGCTCCGTCTGCAGCCCCGCATCCGATGTCATCTCTCTCTTTGGATGGACAGATATACAATTCAGGGCCATGGCTATCTTAAGTGGGTGTGATTACCTCCCGAGTATACATGGCATTGGCCTGAAGACCGCGTGCTCGCTATTGAGGAAGCATAAGACAGTGGAACACCTGGTGAATATGTTACAGTTAGAGGGGAAGAAGACGGTGCCCCGGACTTATATGAGGGACTTCAATCTGGCAGATAAGTGCTTCCAGCACCAGCGCGTGTATTGTCCTTTGGCGGAGAAGTTGGTGTACCTCACGGAAGTTGATGCGGATTGGACTGAAGAGGAGGAGGCATACATTGGAGGGTGAGTTTCCACACCTTCCAGGCGATCCACTTTCTAAGTCTCTCTAGTGATCTCGATGCCTCTCTTGCGAAGCAACTGGCTATGGGAGACGTCTGCCCAATATCATTACTACCTATAAAGGACATTAATCCTGACTTCACTCCACGTGTCAAACCACTTTCAATCACGAGACGGGAAAGCGGCCTCCTGGACAAAGGCAAAGGCACGTCGACACCTGCAAGGGAGGGGATCTTGAGCTTCTTCGGTTCGTCTACAGACAGTTTACATGGGCCACCGATTGACATTTCATAACTTAGGTCCAAATGCTAAGATCCCCCCGAGACCGAGGGAAGACCGGGCGCCGTTGTCTCCAATACGCATTAAGACGAAAACGGCAGCAGGGAAAGACAGCGGCAAACGGACATTGGCGGAGGTTATGGACCATGATATTACCAAGCAGCGCAGGCAGAAGAGCAAGTTTTTCGACGCGCCCACACCCGTCTCCCCAAAACTAAAGCTGGAACACCCTAACGCTATTACTGGCCCGTCACGAGAACAAGAAAATAAAGAGAACATATATCATATCATCAGCGAAGATGACGAGGAAGCTGAGATTGGCTCAAATGTCTCCATCGAGGTTTGGGGTCATGTCGACGAGGAAATGGAGATTGACATCGAGGATCCCACGCTCTGCGTACTTGTAACGCAGGAGGATGGCTACATCTCGCCCACATCGTCATGTTATGGAGAGATACAAGACCTGTCGTCACCTGTGCGGCCAGAACGAAATTCTAACGCTCAATTCACACCACGATCGAGAGATCTTGATTTTGGGGTCGACGCTGTGTCTAGTCCTCCTTCTATTGCCAAGCGACGGCGTAAATGTGACCTACCTCCCCTCCCGCTTCTACGTACACGCTCCCTGGATCTGCCACAGCCACCACAGATACCACTAGACGCCCCTCCAAGTAAAGGCAAGCCAATTGCGCCAACCCTCGTGTCGTTCGCTGGTCCCGATCTCCGGTATGCTTTTGATGATGGCCACTCGAGCGAAATAGATTGCTCCGACGAAGAAGGGAAACATGCGCCCAAGTCGAACTCGCCAACACCGCCAGCGCCAACACCACCAACAACTCTATGGCAGGATAGTCAGAATGTCGATGAGGATTATGCGGAGGACCCGACAAGTGCGCATGAGATGCGCCAGAAGGCGGTGATATGTGGTTGGAAACAACATTACTCGTTGGCCGGCGGCCGGGCGGGCTCGCGGAGGGCAAGTCTCTCGAAGCTTTCTCAGCGAGAGACAAATGTGACTCCGTCTGGGAGGCACACGATACCCCATCCGGCTTCGAGACTACGGAAATCCATGCCCTATCCACGGACTGCACCCAATTCGGCATCGAAGATCCCAGCGAGGAAGCCGCGACGCGCAGCTGAGTCGAGGAAGAGTTTACCGTTCCTTGCGCCCAATACGCGTCGTAGCCCGAGTAAACCGGCTACCATGTCAACGGAGGATCTGCATGATGTCAATCTACTCGCGGCACAGAGATTGCAGAAATTCAGGTGAGCCTTCAATTCTTTTGGCTTTGGATACTCGATTGATCGATGTCTTCAGATGTAGGTGAAAATCGTTGGGAACCTAATCTCGGAGCTAGTTAGTAATTAGAAGTCGTTCGAATTGTGTTTGAATATACTTAGTTCTCAATCGATGTGATATGTGACGACAACTTTAAGTTTTTGTTCGCCGTCCGGCGTCCAGGCGGGTAAACCGATGAACGAATCATGATTGAATGTTGTTAGCTCCGGCATCAGATGTTACGTAAGATCTGGATGGTTCTTCTCGTCTCTTTTATATAGCTCCAATGTCGGATTTCTGCAAAGCTAGAAGCTTGAATCCCTCACAAACTTTTCGTACTTTTTTCTGAGCCCGCTGACCTTCTGGCATTCCTCTCAACGGCCTCCAACAAACCCGTGCAGATCTCGAAGTGGAAAAGGAAGCTGGCCACGTTCTGGGGTCAGTTTTATGCTCTGTTCCTATCACTGCAAAGTAACACAATCTGCGGCGGGTTCGAAATAACGTGCCCAGAAGAAGGAATCGATTTGAACCCGTGTCAACTTGCGTCCTCAATAGGATTGAGTGGTTTTGTCGCACCCGCTATTTAGGCCAGCTTGGAGGCCAGTACACATTGGGACGATCGAGCCCAATACGAGGCAGCCCATCTTTTCGCCTGCCACCTCTGCCTCAATGAAGCGTAACGCGAATTTCTCACGCATACCCAGCCCTTTCGTCGATTACGGCTATGACCAAAGAGTTTCTGACTCTTTGTTTGGATCTCAACCCCTACATTACCCGCCGACACTCCTTCCCCAGCATGGAGCTTATGACTCTTCTCGACTGCTTAATATGAGCCCCCAGCGTTACCTTGCCAGCCCAACCTTCGATAGGGATGGTAATGGTCAGATGAGCTACCCGGAATCATCCCAACGCACCGCTGTCTCTGACGATAGCAACTCCTCTTCGTCCCCACACGCTAGCGGCGGCAATGTCACGGATGATGCACACCAGCTATCTGGCTCAGAAAGCGATCCGAAGCACATGCCCTGCCTGCTTCCTCAAAATCGTATGCTATCTCCGCCCCCTTACGTTTACGATGGTTCAGCCATTTCCCCGGCTTTACAAGATACTAGCACGTTCGGCAATATCCCTCTCCATCCTGTCCCGGACAACCCGCCGTATAGCAGAGCTTCGCCGGAGAGCCTCCAGTCATCTCCGTATCTAGTTCATAGGAACACAATACAGGAGAAACCGAACTTGCCAGGTCGTTACGAAACGTCCCCGGGCTCTGGCGTCAGCATTGATCGCTATGCCATCTATAATGCTGATAGCCCACACGACCTCGGCAATTCACATCATTCTCCGACCATGTCCTCCATTCCCATGCGTAACAATATGTCAACTGGTGCAGGCGACGAGCTCGCATCGCTGCTCGTCGTCAGCGGTGAATCTACCCTGGTCAATAGCTCGGACACGACGGTATTCAGCTCCTATGAGTACCCAGACCAGCGGAACCGCGACGCAGCAGCGTCACCGACTTCTTCGGTGGCCGACGATGTAGTGCCACCTGTCAAGAAAAAGAAGTCAAAGATGCACCAGTGCGAAGTGTGCGGCAAGATGTTCCCCCGGTGCGATGTTATCTGTTCTACATTGTTTTCTATGAACTAACAGATTTACACCCCTTTGCAGTCCGAGTGGCCTCAAGACGCACATGAACACCCACAATAACCTCAAGCGTATGGTAGTTATTTGTTGCCTCTTCCTTTACTGACACCTGTTTCTATACAGCTTTTCCATGTGGGTTCGAAGGGTGTTCAAGAACATTTACGGTTCGCTCCAACGCCAAACGTCATCTTCGGACACACGGTGTCGAAACATCTACTTCTCGGCTGACGGTATTGCCGCCATACACTGTGGGCTTCGACACGCCCACTGTTCTGCCTCCTATCCCCGGTGCCGCACATGAACTGAGCAAGATACCCTACCGACTTCGCTGGATGCCGCCTAGCCTCTCGTCACGCAAGAACTCCGCCAACCTTGCGTCAGTGTCTGATGATGAGTCATCTGACGACGAGTATGAGTATACCAGTGAACAAAAACAAGGACTTAGGGACATAAAGTCAGCGGTAACTGTTCCTTGCCGTCCGGTGGTTCCAACACCCTCTGAATATGACCCTCACGAACTATTTGAAGAGAGAAATTCTTACATTGAGGCTCCTCGATATCCATATCATCCTTCACAGGTGAGCATCACGACATTCACAATTCCAGCGGCCGATAATCTGACGCCTTCGCTGGGTTATAGTTTCGAGTTCTTCCCGGACCAGCACTGGCTACCCCGCTGCCGGCCACTCCAGCGTGATCTATACCCAGGGATTTGACACTATCGATCTTGTTGTACCATCTTTGTATTATCTGCCCATAAGTCTTCCGTGGTGTTATGCTCGCGTCAATGTACATATATACTGCTCTGTTCTACCCAGAATCTGTTTTTCTTGCTGTTTGTCGAATACCCCTTCGGTCGTTTTGGAATATATCATCGTGGTATCCTACTTCGATATGGCTTTGAGCAAACATAGATATTATTCAGGCTCCACAGGTTCATACAGAACACGGTTGACCATGCCAATAGGTATATCATATAGTACCGGAGTTTTGCTAATGCTGAGATATGGGGTATTATCGTTGGGGTCGATAGGGAATATTGCTCTATTATCTGTGAACAAGTCACGATGAGGACGTTGCAGACGAACAGAATTACAGAACGCACCGGTTATTGAGCTCATATCAGAGAACGATGGCGTGGCTGCGATAGCCATGCTAGAGTATACAACGTAAGTCGTGATAACGACAACAATGGACCATGCAGGAAGGAGGACAGCCCATTCTCTGGAAACGCCATGAAATCATGTACGAAGGCGAAGGTATGTAGTACAGAACTCACCGGCTTGGGTACCAGTCAATTCCAATCCATTGAATGTACTCGTCGGGAACCAGAGCCCATAGAACGTAGATAACAAATGCCAGAGAAGTTGAGGTCCACGCTACGAATCCGTAAAATTCTGGAACGCGGCTGCGATGGTGCATTTCAGAACGTGGCTTGGGGGTGTTTCCGTCCATGGGTTTGCATTTCCGTTGAGCAGGACAACTTGTGGCTCGTGAAGATGGGAAATGTGGGTGGGAGTGGTGGCCAAGTGATGGAGAAAGAAGAGGACAACGTTCGGCAAATGCCTTCAACGATCTTCGACTTTGACTTCCAAGAGCTTCAAAGTTCTCTACTACTGCCGGGCTACACACTGCTACACAAGCGTCTTCTGCCTACCTTATAGATCTAAAAAGCACTCTTTGTCGCTCTTCGGGCTCGTCAGGAGCAAGTTACTTGAAAAACGAATGGCTACGGCACTTCGGACGCAGAAGCGAGCGATGCGAAAGACCGTGTCGGCCACGCTACAAGCTCTATCGCCTTCAGCAATCGAAGAACAATGTAAGTAGCTCCTGTGAGGATCGTTCGTTTGAGCAGACCCACAACGTTCTGAAAGGTCTTTGGCTTTGCAGCGCGTGCCGTTACAACGCGGGTTTTGACCTTGCCCGCTTTTCAACAATCCAAGTCTGTGAGCTGCTACCTGAGCATGCCATCGGGTGAGCTGGACACATCGGTATTGGTCGCAGAAATCTTGGGAAACGGTATTCTCATGTCCATCCAGTAACGTACGGATCATGCTGAACATAGAATACAGGGAAGTCCCTGTTCGTGCCCAAAATCGACCCGACGAAAGACGGTCACATGGATTTTGTGAAGGTCTACGGATCGGATGATCTTCGAACCTTTCCTAGTGGGCTGTGGGGGATAAAGGAGCCAGGACCACTGTGGCAGGGCTTGCCGCGACAAACCTGTATGTTCTGTTGCCCCAATCACCATGAAGAGCGACTCCTCAGTACTGTCCTTAGCCTCACATGTCCAAGCTGGTTGCTTGGATGTTATACTAGTGCCTGGTTCGTCGAAGCAACAGTGTTCATCATGCTTCCTGGCTGATCACAAGAATTGCAGGTGTTGCATTCGATCATTCTCTTTCACGGCTCGGTCATGGAAAAGGATACTACGATCGATTTATCACATCCTACTCGTCTAGTGGGCGGCCTAGGCCATTATTGGGCAAGTTTCATCCTCGGCAGCCTTCGGATTATAAGCTGACTCCTGTTAGTGGCTCTTGCGTTGCGCGAGCAAGTTATGGAGGGGACCACAGTCCCGGTTGAGGATCATGACTGGAGTATGGATGTAATTGTAACTCCCGACAAGATTTTCTCAAAAGATGGAATAGAAAACTAGACTCGGCTAAAAAAAAAATACATACTCCATCCGTAAATCCTCTTCTACTATTCTGTGGTGGTCGGGATCGAATAGTCGAGTTGGTCGAAAAGCTCTTCCTCTTCAGAGCTATCGCTGCTACGCGGTTCTGGGGACCATCCTGTCGCGACCAGAATGGGTTCATAAGGAGACGTAGCACTCCCCAATGCCAGTGGAACATTGGATGACGTGTGTTGCATGATAAAGTCGTGAAGGGATGGATTGATTCTAGGAAACAGCGGGTTAGCGTGGCGAATAGAGAAATCAAAGACACAAGCTCACTCGTTGAAATTCGTAACAGTCCCAAAATGCGGCGCATCCTCAACAACGGTCAACTCTGCGTGAACACCGGCGTCAACGAGCCGTTGAAGGAGTTCTTCGGCGTAATGTAATGGGTATGCAATGTCGGCCCCGCAATAAAGCAATTTAATCGGGCAGCGGATCCTACTGAGTTTCTCCTTGGAGTAATCCACGTCTTCTGCAAAGAAATCTACTGCTGCCGTATGGAATTCTTCGAATCTACCCGGACCGAAATTGACTATCGCGTGTGGGAGAGTGACTGGAGGGCGCTTAGATGGCAATAAGCGATGTCATGTACATGGGGTAACATACGCTTAACCAAAGCCTTGATGATTGGTGTGACCGCAGAGTTAAATGCCAGCTCGATGCCACCGAGCATGGAGTCCTTCAGAACTATTAGATCTGGCTGCTTGGAGTCGTTCCACCCAAGGCGCCAGCACTCGTAAATTTCTTGGCGGCCTTCTCCGACCTCTTTCGGCTGAATTCAATTTAGTGATAACTTTATGGATCAGTGGTGTGGCGTTTGACTAACCTCTTGTACAGGAAGAGGGGATACAAGGAACAGGGATAGGGCTTTATCTGGGTAGGAGATACTCAATTGTAGAGCTATGCGGGTCCCCATTGAAAGTCCAAGGAAATGACAGGGAGGTAATTCGAGTGCGTCCTGTAGAGCCGACCAGTTGGTTCGTTAGGCGTCGTCGTTTAGGTCGCCCAGACGCTCACCATAAATGCAGCCAAATCATGCGCAGCGTCCTCGCTGCCCCAATCACTTTTCATCTGCCCCTTTGTGTCTCCATGTAGCCTCGTATCTACACCGATGAGGTTGAATCGACGAAGATTAGGGTCACTGAACTGGGCTAGGGTGCCTGAGTATCAGCAGAGCACAGAGGTGTTGGAAGTGCGCGTACTTTGGAAAATATACTGTGCAATATATACAGGGTGTATCAATATCACAGTGGGCAGGTCTGGGTCGATCTTCTCTGCTGAGGAGCATGTCGGGGTAGAGATCGTGTATGAGACATTAGCTGGGCCAGCCCTCGGGTTAATCTCGACCATAGGCATGATGAAAGTGTGTTGGGCGGACTGGTATTAGACTGTCATGAGAATGCTTCCCGGACCATATGAGGCGTAGGTAAGATGCCACCAGACGAGATTGTACTGACTTTCACTGGTAGAAAGTGATCGTGTGACTAGTTCGTGAATATGGCTCGTAGGACTGGGGGGGATGTTGTGGGAGGTGGCCGACGGCCGTCTGTGGCTTGAGACACGATCGGAGACTGTCGGGTAATAGATAAATGAAGGGCATCGTGTCGCAGCCTGACAACCTCTTTTTTAAAAGCCTCCATCATCACGCGCACCGAGGTTGCATCAAATTGATAAGTCGCTCATGTCGCATCTGCAGCAGAGTAAAACAGGCAAGTTGTCAGTCGAATTTGCGAGCAAAACATTTCTATATCCAGTGGTGTTCAGCTGTCTGCCAGCGTTGCACCCACAAGTACGGCCACAAAGTTTAAGTTCACTACTTAGGGGTTCCTGCCATCATCGGAGTTTCTCTATGGTACTGGAAAATCGGTTGGAAATTGACGGCCGTTAATAGTTATCAAATTAGGCATCAGAACATTCAAGTTCCTGAGCAGGGCTGTGTGCTGATCTACTATGAGCTGCTATTGTCACGAAGATTTACTAGTCCTCTCAGTCGAGTCTCTCGAGTCGTCGAAGGTTGAAGGGCTGTGTATGTTACTGGAGAAGGTATTATCAACTTAATCGTACGAGTCACAACGTTGGAGGGTTACGCACCACTTGATAAGGGGATGAACGCAATGCACGCGTACCTTGGGGGTCTCCTGGAGTGGAAATCAATTTGATCACACTAGTACAGGGTCACTGAGTATTGCCACACCGATATCGGCATGTGGCGGACACTTACCCGTGGGTGCTACCTTGCGCAGCGAGAATCATCCGATATGCCCTCCCAGGCAGATAAGCCAAACCTATTGTCAGGAATGGATTAGGTTTTGACAGCTTCAAATGACTCGGATTGTTTGTAGTACCTAGTTGAGGTACCAGAACGCCTTTGGCCCCAGTATCAAAGTTTCCTGGTGAGCCATCGGCATTCAAAATTTTGGTAGACAACTGAGAGGTCGTCACAATCTTGATGACATGTAGTATGAGTATGAGGTAAAGGGAAGCATAGTGTAAAGTAAAGTCGCACCGTAAGGTTATGGCTCGTGGCTGCTATCGTGAACACACGTTTAATTTTGTCTAAAAGTGCATTCCGCGCTGGGTTCGTCAAGTCAGGCTTTGCATGGAAAGGGAAGGAGATGGAGTTTATAACAAGAAGTGCCACCTAGACAAGGCTTGAACAAAGGCACAGTAGACTGTCGAAAGATAGCACGTACTTTAGGATGGGACTTCAGTAATTTGGGAAGGTTGTAAATAAAAACCATGAGTTCCGATAAACTCAGGATGCTTGCGTGATAAATGAAGCGCGAGTAGTCATAAGGAGGGTCAACAGATTCCGAGGCTGGAATACCAGTTACATATTTGGATGGGCAAACTCGGGTTGTGATTTGCATACCTTGCAATTTCCGGTCGAGGATAGCAGGGCTCGTCATGTTTTGACAATCTGGCACAAGAAAGTCACCTCAAGTACACGCGGTTGGATGCTTGTCTTACCCACGAATAACGCTTCATGTCCGGCTTCAACGAAACCTTTGACAATGCCGATTGCGAGAGCTTCCTTGGGTGTTCCTGGTGCTCCCGATATTTCGACTATTTGCCCACGGGCAAGGCCGCCAGCTAGCAGGTCATCAAGAGAAGAAGAGCCAGTAGAGATCTTCTCGCTACCCGTAGCAAGTAAAGTGGCGGACTGAGTGAGCGTGGGCTGCCCAGGCCCTTGTGTAATATTCGGTCTTTGGGACACAGATAAAATAGTTTCTGCGTCCGACAAAGACACTCGCAACTCTACGGCACTCTTGTTGAGTTCATGTTGCCTAGAAATAAAAAGGCATCGCTGACCTCGAGCGAGCGCATCGGCTGAAATAGCCTGAAGATCCTGAACAGTCGTGTATCCTGCACTCGTTAATTGTGAAAGTGCATGGACAGGAAGTCTAAGTGAAGACAGTGGTCTGGAGGACATCTATTAGGATTCTATGAGCCTCTCCAGTCCATGGGATGTTCCTTCGAGCCTTGGAAGGATGGCTGGTGGAGATGGTGAGTCGAAGTCAAGTCGAAGCACGTGGTCCACTACGCGTTTGTGGCGTGCGAATCTCGGCCTTCCCGGTCAACGCGTCGAACAGACAAACCTTTTGTACTCTCAAGTGGGGAGTCAATGGAAAGCAGTCATGGTATGTACTCGTACAGAACAAAGGAACGTTGGCAGTCGTTGAACTTCCATTCATTCGAAAATGTATATGACGACGCAGAGACGATTATTAGATATGACAATTGTATGACAACACTGAATATATAGTAGTGGGATTTAAGTTGTCAATAGATTATTCCACCAGTGACCTCCCTTTCTCGAGCAGAAGCATCGTTTGGAAAATTGGTGTCGCGGCTCGTGGAACAGATCTCGTTCCAAGCTAGCCAAGGATCAAATGCATCAGCCGTTTCGAACCCGCCCGCTCCCTCCTTCGCTGCCTTCAACTCGTGCACGTTTCCGTCGAAGTGCCAAGCAGGAGAAAGAGGAACGTCATCATCCGGGCTTTCGTCATCCTCATCGTATAGGAAGGAGGAATCATCGTCGTCGTCGTCGCTATCTTCATCGCTGCTGTCGCTACAGTGCCCTGGGTGCCTCAAGTGCTGCGAGGGACGCGTAAGTCTTACGAGAAACAGAGGAAAAATAGGAAACAGTTTACCATCTGCAGGCTGCTCTTTGAATCGAAGTCGATATCGCAGGTGGAGCAGTAATGGTGATGGCATGAACATGTCAGATGGTATCGGAGAGCGTGATCGTTCAAGAAGCGCCGATGGCCACAGGGAACGCAACAAGGGTGGTCAGCGCAATCGGCGACATGTCTCGCGCGTTCCTGGCGAGAGGGGAACCACAGGTCGCACAAGGCACAGTGAAATCGAATGAAAACGTGGATTGTTGCGTTGTGCTGGAAATCGCGTGACCCGATAGAGTAGGATGTGTGGGTCATGGGGACGATGGCGTCAGCGTTGTGTGACGTGGGTTGGGAGGAAGATGAAGTTGTTTCTCCTGTACTCTTTTATGCTTCGTGAGGAATGTTAGCCATGCCTAATCTTTTGCTGGAGGCTAACAACTAAAAGTGAGACAAGTTTCCGTTCCGATGTCAGTTTTCCATTCCGTAAGAAATACATTGTACTCACCATGAGATATTGGGGACAATTCCCCAGCCATGTAGAACGTCCATTGCGACAATGAGAACGACAAGATCATCATCGCACTAGTCAAATCTAATCACGGGCAGCAGACTGTCTAACGCATGTTTGCAGGGAAGATAATTGTGTCATAACAATTGTGATTTGGCAGTTATGCTATGACAATATCATATCGGCCCACCTACCTATCCAATAATAACAGTTGGCCTTCCTGAGGGCCAGGGCTTCATTGTCCAAACTGCCAACCTTCATGGTGCCTCTCCAAGTCGCCTCTTCAGTACTAGCAAGCACCTCTTCGAACACGAAGCCTGCATCTTTTGCCTTCCGCAGAAAGTCATCGCAGACGTTTCGGTGTGTGTATTTACCAGCCTAAGTTATATCAATAAGTAGGGAGTGGTTTCAAAAGACTCAGACGTACAGAGACGTGCACTTTTGAATCCTTTGAATGCGAAAGCAGGGTCTGGATCGATGAGATTAAGACGTCGTGCGAACCGTGGAAGTGAAGGAGATCAGAGAGGATGACGGCTTCGTACCCATGCTGAGCATTTTCAACGTTTGGAAGGTGTCGTGCCAGTTCTCTGAAAAAGAATGTATATGAATTGTAAGATTTAACATCGGGAAATCTCAAACTCACAACAACGCGCCGACATCCTTTCCCCATTCGTATCCTACACATTGGATGTGACAGCCAGGTTGTAAGCTCTGTCTGTTGTTCTCTAGGTTCTTTTTGAGGTTCCCAAGGATGTTTTCATCAGGATAATCGGTGACGACGATAAGTGCTGGGTGCTGGGGCATTGATGCCAACAGTAGCGAGGGCAGGCCGGATCCAGCACCGAGTTCTATCACTTCAATCGGGATGAGCTCGAATAGAACAGATGGCGGGTCAGATCTAGTATGAACCTTTTGTCCCACTACTAATGGGAAACAGTCCTCTCTCGATCCTCTCCGCAAAATACAAAGCAGGAGAAAAAAGATGGTCCGCAAGAAGGGTGTTTGCCTTGTAGTAGACATTGTATTCAGGCGTCTAGGTGGCGAATATGAGTGGCAATCGCACTTTGCCTTCCTGATAATTTGTGTTAGAGGCGAGAAAATGAGATAAGAGTTGAAGATACCAACTTTCGGAGCTATCTGGAGGCTCAGAGGCCCATATCGCACGATATCATCGTCAATGACAGGCTGGCCCCCAAGGAAGGCAAGAGAATCGTTGAGAATATCTTCGGGGTCGTCGTCGTGCATGATGGTTACCAAATGGACGTAATTATTTGGTTTGACGTCCGCCGTCTTCGATGACCAAACAAGGCCCAACGCGTCTTTATTTGCAAATTGGTTCTCTTACATCTTCACTTTAGCCATGACGCTCAAGAAGGCCAATGCAGATGGACCCAGGCAGAAAAACCTCATGTCGTGGTTTGCCAAACCCAAAGACTCCAATACGACACCGAGCGCGAAGGGCCCGGCCAAGAAGCCCACTGTCACGCCCTCCGACGCGTCGACGTCCCAGTCTTCGTCTCAAGAGCCTCGTACACCAGCATCGAAAGCATCCAATATGCGCGCGTTAAATTCCTCTGCCATGGCGAGTTCGACCTCGTCGCGTGGTCACAGCACACCCCCGACAAGTGACCCGATAGATGTTGACATGCTGGCATCTGATGACGAGGATGATCACCCTGTACAGAAGATGGTATGTTCGGCACATCGATTTGAATGTACTAGTAGCTTATAAACAATTAGACACAGCGAAAACGAAAAGTCACGTTGGTAGATTCCGACGAAGACGACGTTCCTGCGAGCAAGCGCAAGTCAGCGCAGCCAAGTTCTTCGCCTATCACGAAAGGTACGGGCTTCTGTGCTCAACACTACAACATGCCACTTATGTCGAAAAAATAGTCGCCGCCAAGAAACAACGTCTATCCAAAGGTCGCGTAGACGATGATGAGGACGACGACGAAGACATGGGCTCAGCAGTTTCTTTCTCTCAACGACTAACCGGCTTTAAGAAGTCTCCTACAAAGCGTGGTATGCACCTCACCATTACGCGCCGTTTAGTCACTAATCCTCCCTTTCTATAGCGCGCAAATCGCGGTCGAACGCGTCTGACGATGACGACGATTTCATCGTTCCTTCGGACTCAGACGGCGACGCAAAATCTGTCAAATCTTCTGCTTCACGCTCATCGGCATCTTCTCGACGCTCTGTCGCCTCCTCAGAGGATGACTTTAGCGACGACGACGAGGAAGTCAACACCAAATCCAAGTCCAAAGCGAAGTCTTCTGCAAAGAAAGCCCCTGCTAAGAAAGCCTCTGCTGTGCCAGATGCAGCCTCCTCAGGTGCAGGGCTATTTCTTACTGCTGCAGAGCGAAGAGAGCAAGGGAAGAAAGATGAGAAGAAGGCTGCGGAAAGCCCTTATTCTTTCTTGGAGGATGTCAAGGACGTAAGGATAAGTTCTTCAATGTTTAGACGAGAACTCAACCATTTTGTATCGGCAGAAAGAGGGCCGTCGACCTGGAGAACCTAACTATGACCCCCGAACACTTCATGTGCCCAAGTCAGCTTGGGCGGAATTCACACCCTTCGAGAAACAGGCAAGTTAGCTACTGCTGCTATATTGAACTTGACTCTGACGCGTTTTACATAGTTTTGGGAGGTATCGTGTTCCTGCTTGATTTTGAAGAACGCAAATACTCACGTCTTGATAGATCAAGCAAAACCATTATGACACAGTAAGTAGATCGCGACCTATGTTTCGTCGAACCACTCATCAGTTTCCTTTAGATCCTATTCTTCCAGAAAGGGTAACGCGTTTCTCTGTCCTTCCTTCACACAAAATAACTCAGCGTATTTTTCTTTTTAGAAAATTCCTAGAAGTACGCAATGTGTTCCTTGCTCTCGACCACACCTCATGCCAGAGATTTAGTTGTATGAAGATGATGCCCGGATTGGACATCAAGAGTTCGACCTAAAGCTCACATCGCGAGTCAAGATGTCTATGGTACCTTTGTCGTCTCGATCTCTTGACGAAAAGCTCATGAGATGCATTAGGTTGGTGTTCCGGAGATGTCTTTCAACTTTTGGGCTGCGTGAGTGGACTCTTCGTCTCGGATGTATGGCTACTGATGCAATTCGCTCCTCTGCAGGAAGTTTCTTGGAAAGGGTGCGTGCCAAGAGTCCACGCGATCGATGGCTGACTGATTCGCTTGCCTTGCAGGTTACAAAGTTGGACGGGTCGATCAAGCAGAAACGGCTCTTGGAGCGGAGATGCGCATGGCTGCCGATAAGTCACAGGGCAAAGTCAGCAAAGACAAAGGAAAAGACAAGATTGTCAGGCGGTGAGCATAGTGAAGAACAATTCTTGCTCAACCCTGATCAAAACCTTCAGTGAACTCAACAAAGTTTACACAAACGGTACACTTGTCGATGCGGAGCTCCTTACGGATGAACAGGCCGGGCACTGTATCGCTATTCATGAAGAGGAAATACAGGAGAATCCCGATAACAACAAGTTTGGTGTATGCGTTCTAGACTGCTCGACGTCTCAGTTCGACATGAGCGCCTTTGAGGACGACGTGTGCCGTACGAAACTTGAAACTCTGATGAGACAGATTCGTCCCAAAGAACTGTTGTTCGTCAAAGTATGTTGCTTCAATTTTGCCTCACTTGTCATGGAGCTGACGACACTAGGGCAATCTTTCAGTCCCAACTACCCGTTTACTGAAAGCCGTTCTTCCTGCCGCGTGCCTCTGGACAGGGCTGCGTACTGTTGAGGGATTCTCATACGAAGAAACGTTACAGGAAGTCAAGGCGATGTACTCTGAGGACGGCGATGATACCATGGGTGTCGAGGATGACGAAACTGGGCTGCCTGCTGGCGTGCCCGAGCCTATCAAAGTTATGCTTGATTCGCAAAACGCCATCAAAGCCTTGGGATCGATGATTTGGTTTGTCTTGTTTCTCAACTTGTATATGAATGCCTTCTCATGTATTCTATTAGGTACCTGCGACAGCTAAACATCGACAAGGATATCTTAAGCATGAAGAACTTCAATGTTTATGATCCTATGAAGAAAGGGGAGGGTTTGACGCTGGATGGGCAGACTTTGGCTCATATCGAGGTACGTGTCATCCATACTACAGAAATGCGAATTCACTGGATCGGCGATTTCAGGTTCTCTTAAATAATGAAGGTACTGAAGAGGGCTCGCTCTTGCAGCTGCTCGGTAGATGTGTCACACCGTTTGGTATGTACTTTACATGTGATTTTTTCCTGCACCTCCTGATCATCTATTCAAGGCAAACGACTCTTCCGCATCTGGCTGTGCATGCCTTTGCGTAGAATTTCCGATATCAATGCAAGGTATTGATCCTCTTTGGTCTTAATAGAGGTTTGCTGACCACCATAAAGGCTTGACGCAGTGCAAGACCTAATTGACCATCAAACCTTCGAGGCCAAATTCATGGAGCTCGCGAAAGGAATGCCAGACCTCGAGCGCGTTGTGTCCCGTATACATGCCCAGAACTGCAAAGTCAGAGATTTCCTGAAAGTCCTTGGTGTATGTCAATCATCTTATGGATCTCATGATATGGCCTCACTCACGGGATGGTTACGTCACAGGCTTTTAGAAAGCTCAGCATTGGCTTGAGCCAACTTGGGGATGCGTCAGAATCTTTCAAGTCAAAGACGATCTTTGGTTTACTTCGCAGTGCACCCGACCTGTTGCCCAACATCAAAAATGTTGAAAGCATGTACGTCAAGCCGTCTTCGGAGAAAGGTATTGTTTTCTATCCATTTATATGATCATGTTCTCACACAAGCTTTGAAGACGATGAACTCATTCCTAGAGAGGGCAAGGACGATGTTTACGACGAGATTATGGCCGAGATCGCTGGTCTGGAAGAGGAGTTGGACAATGACCTAACAAAGATGGAGAAAAAGCTCGGGTATGTTTTTTCGGCTTCATAAGGCTTTCTTGTTCTAAAGGTGCTTGGTAGCTGCAAACTATCGTACTGGCACAGTGCTCAGGGTAACAAGGTATGAGCTTCTCCACACAATCGAGCACATAGCCCACGCCATTTTGTCCAGGAAATATACCTCGTGGAGACGTCCGCTGGTCAAAAAGGAATACCAGACGACTGGACTAAAAGCTCTTCCACTAAGGTGTGCAATCATTGAAGGTGCTGCCTTGATGGTTCCTCACCTTTCGATAGGCTAAGTCACGATGGGTCGTTCGGTCTCTGCAAACGAAAGTGCGACAGCTCAAGGAAGCACGCGAGAACCGAACTACTGCAATCAAGGCCTTCAAATTCCGGCTGTACGCAGAGTTCGACGCAGACCGTTCAGTGTGGTTGCGCATCATCAAGGTCTTTGCCGAACTCGATTGCTTGCTCAGTCTGGCGAAATCTTCAATTGCTATTGGCGAACCTGTTTGCCGTCCTGAATTTGTCGAGGGTGAATCGGCATGGGTTGATTTTGAGAAATTAAGACATCCGACCCTTTCGTTGACGAGTTCGAAGACGTTCATTCCTAATGATATCAAGTTAGGTGGCGATGTTGGAAAGATTGTGTTGTTGACAGGTGGGTTATTCTGCTAGGCCCAGAACGAAGCATGCGTACTCATTGTTATCCTAGGACCCAACATGGCGTATGTATTTGATCTATACTCACTGTTCACCGCCCTGACGCGCGAACTTTTAGGGGGAAATCTACTGCCATGCGTATGACTGCTACCGGCGTTGTATGTTTCTCAGCCTACCCTTCTGCACCACCCTTCCTCATTTCTGTTTCTCCAAGATCATGGCCCAGTTGGGCATGTTAGTCCCAGCATCTCGAGCACGGTTAGTGAACTCATCCCTGGATCTTCCTCCAACCCCGGTCTCAGCTGCTATTTAGATTATGCCCCGTCGACTCCATCATCACCCGTATGGGGGCTTATGATAATATGTTTTCGAACGCCAGTACATTTAAAGTCGAGTTGGACGAATGGTATGCCTTCCTTCGCAGCTGTGCATTCATCTTCAATCTGAACCTTTTTATAGCTGTAAAATTTTACGTGATGCCAGCCCGAAGTCGCTTGTCATACTGGATGGTAGCTATTTCCTTCTAAACCTAATAACCCTTTCTGACCTGGTGCCTTCTAGAACTTGGCCGAGGCACCTCGACCTATGTATGTCGATCTATCAGCTATCTTACGAGATGCCTTCAACTGATTCTTTATTAAGGACGGCATGGCCATTGCAGGAGCCGTTCTTCACCAACTTGCGACACACACGCTACCGCTGTCATTTTTTGCAACTCACTACGGTTCTCTCACGGACGACTTTGCCTACCACCCGAACATCCGGAACATGCACATGTCCACCATCGTCGATGACGAAAAGCGTGATGTACGTCCTGCAGCTTCCAGATACTTCCGTGCCTCAACACTGACAATCTATCTATAGCTGGTGTTCCTTTTCAAACTCATCGAGGGTGCTGCCACATCTTCCTTTGGAACTCATGTGGCCAACATCGCTGGCGTTCCTTTGCCTGTGGTAGAAAGGGCTGACGTGGTCTCCAAAAATTTTGCGCAGCAGTTCAAAGAACGGATGCAGGTCAAACAGATGAAGGACAGCGGGAGACTCCCAATTGACGCGCAAGCTGACTTCGCGTATCTGTTCAAAGTTGCAATTGGGCTGCTCGCGCTACCTGATAACCCCGTCCTAAGGAGAGAGGTCATTGCTGGGCTAAGGCGAACAGTTCGACAATATGTCAAGTGATCCATCATTGATTATCATCGTTTATCAGCCTTGCTTTTTCTCTATGCTGTCCTCGTTGCTCTGGTATATTCTCTGCTAATTACTTAACGCGCTGCTTGTACAATATCCACTCTATATACGTTGCCATTTAACACAATAACTGTTGCCCTCCCACCTTACATAAGTAGATCGTGAGTGGCTTGCAATTGAGAGTGACTATCGAAGTTTCGGGAACCAGTATTCCTCCCTCATCATGTCTGAACCATGGATGCCTGTATTGATCAAGACTGGTTCTTTTGATCCCTCAGGCAACACCAACACGACATCCTCAGCCTCGTTATTGCCAGAGTGAGGTGGCCAGACTAGAGTGCCTCTTTGGGATGTTCCTATATCGTCAGGGAGTATGCAAACTAAGCGGCATTGGTAGGATTCCTCGTCCTGGTTTATTTGCTTGCGTTCGATGAAAAGGGCGCCAGTTCGGCGCTCGACTTCTAGTCTGAAGACATGGGGTGAACAAACGTAGTAGCGAGTGTCGAGTCTCAACATAATCGGTTGCGCAGCATATTCCCTAGATGTTGCTTCGGTGTCATGTGGAAGTCGGTAAAGCTCCAGTGAGCCAAGCGGCACACTATCGTAGACAAATAAGCCACAAATTGAAAACGTCAGTGACGCCATGTAGTGATCTAAACATGGTAAGTTCCTAAAAGCAGAGCTGGAGAACGTAACAATAATACACACCATTGATTTTAAAGAATTCAAGTTCGTTGTTCGCCAGCCTCAAGTAGAACGTGAAGCCAAGCATGGAGTCCGAATCTATGCAGTAAGACATTGCTAACACGTCGGAACGAGTATCGCAGAAGGCGATCTTGCTATAGGAAGCGTCATAATCCTGGACTGGAAAGGGTGATGGCTGAGATGGCGTTTTGAATTGGTCGCTGATTATGTCAAGAGGCTGTGACCGTCTGTTCGCATATTTGCCGTCCGAAATGTCAAATATGGATATTAGGTGCCTGTCGTCCTCTACATGTAGGAAGGCGACACAGCTGTCATCTGCACCAAAAGTACATCCAAGAATGGTTTCATTTGCAAGGGGAAGATCTACAGGTTGAAAGGCAAGATATCCTCGATCAGGTGAGGTTATGTGGTAGAATTCTTGCTTGTCGACGTCGAGCAAGAAATTACCAGCCGATGTAAAAGTGTACGATCCGAATCGTTGGAGTGTTGGCGCAGCAATAGATGTAATCAGATTTGGTTCTTGCGCTGGTCCAAGCAGCCACTTTCCCAAAGTCGGGTCTTCAAACCTGTATCGAAGTATCAACGGTGCACTTCAACCGGGATTTCTGTACGGCCGTACCGAGCATTGCGAAAACAAGCCAGAAGCTCCAAAGGCGCACTCCCGCGTCGCACGACAGTCTGGGTGAAAATGGCCCTCGAAGGGGATTCAGGAAATACGCTACGGTGAGATGCAAAAAGCTTCTCTTCTTCATGGGACCATTTTGTTTCTAATAACCTTCTGTGGATCACACCACTTGTTTCGACCGCAATGAGGTTGTCCTGCACTTGTGGGGCTGTCGACGCCGTCGTCGTTAGAGGTGAACGAGTTAAGCAAATTGCAATGTTGTCATCATAAGACTTGAATAGGTGCACCATGGATGCAGAGCTGAGATGTTGACCCTGATCATCCTTGTCAAAGCTCCAGACAATAATGGAGGATCCTGTCGGCTGAGCCACAGGTTCACCAGCCGATGCAGCGATTGATAATTCCATTGCCGAAGTAACGACGACGGACACCATTCTATCTTCATCCTTCGTGAATTGAGGATGTAGCAAAGTTCCTTGATTCTTTGGCGTTGGGATGTCAATATTGACCCTACTCTCTGTGTCGAAGCATCCGTACGATAACAAGCCTTTAAGACTGATGCGAAGCTCGGGGAAGTTAGGAGTGCTTTTCATGAAGATGATCTTTTTCCCCGTGTAGGTGATGCTTGTAATAGTTATTGCCGCTTCCCTAGAGACGAACTCGATATGACAAAGGTGGTGACCACGAATATCGAGCACCTCGAGTACTTCGAACACGGTACTTAGCGTGATCCTGGCGACACGTTCTCCGTTCCCACTAAAAGAGGTTTGCCTCACGGCGAGCTCGGGATGGGGGTCAAAGATAGCAGGAGGTCCTTCACTGCGTTGCTCAGATAAAATGTCCCAGATACCTCCTGGTGCGATCAAAGAATTGTTTGCTCCGAAGGTGACGACAGAACCGTAGCCACCGTCGAATTTATCCACCGATGTGCCCTCTATTTGGTCAACAAAGGCGACGTCGGCCCATTCGCTTGGGCGCGAGAGTGTACCCGACGTGATGAGGCTCCAGCAGACGGTAGTGTATCGGTTAACGCCTTGCATTGTGGATGCAAAAGTGACAGCAACAAATCCCATGCGAGCACTGACTGCTACTGTACAAACAGTGAAAATGATGCCAGTGCCTGATTCCGGGCTGTCGAACACAGTTGGGCGCAAGCGCATGCCTGATACCATGACCTGACGTTTTAGGCTCAACGTCTCCGATGGGTCATCAACAGAAAGAAGACTGTCGGTGATAGGATCGTAGTGCAACCACCCTCGAGGGCCTTTTTCTAGAGGTGGAATTGTCGGCGAGGAGGTGGGGGCGACGATACTGTGGTCTGGACCACCCTTGGACTGTACAAAGACTTGGTAGTGCGATTGAAAAGAATTCCGACAATTACTCGGAGAAGGTAGGCACATTCTAATCGTGGAAGGATATATGAGTAGAGTTTTGGAAAATCGGTGCAACACCTCCCCCACCCGCTCAGCCCAGTAAAAGAGGTCGCGTGGAGCTATATCCTGAGGCAACTCAGAAAACCGACGGATGATGTAGGCAGAATTTTCAAGGCCAAACTGACGGATGTACTCTTCTAACCACGTAACGGAAAATGGATGATCAATGAAGCGAACAATCCTCGAGAGGAGCCGGGTATCCACGTCGCCTGAAGAAACCACAAACACGTTGAAAGCATATTCCGGCCAGTAGATAAGGCAATAGTCGAAGAGAGGCTGCCGCTTTGCAACCCCTTGAATTGCTGATTGCTCTGGTTCCGATCCTATGGGTTGTTTGAAGTATGAGTCAGAGTGAAGTTCCTCTCCAAGAAGATATTCCAGGCATGTGGCACCGAGGAGGGACTCGGCACGTGGAATGTCCACAAGAAAAGTAGAGACGTTCTCTAACGACGGCATAAGATCGGGGGGAAGGGACAACTGTTTGGGGTCGCAACATAGGAAGTGACGTGCAGACAAATGTACGAGGCCAATCATGTCTCCGTCATCCAATCCGGTATATGTGACAAGATCGCCGCACGCCTCGACGATGTCTTTGCGTGACCATAGGAGTCCCAAGCCATATTCTTCATCGAATCCAACTTGATCATCGAAAAATTCTCCAGTAGCAGAGCCGACAACTCTATCCTGCATCGTCTTGAGCGCCTGCTCCAGTTCTCTGAAGCGTAAAGGTCGGCTGCTCGCGACAATCCATTGCAACACGTTGCGGCTGAACTCGCGATGCTGCCGGTGATCGTTCTCCGCGAGGCGATTGCATATGCGGGCATACATGGCGTCCAATCCTTTCGGTAGATTCTTCAGAAGGCGCCAGATGGCGGATATTTGGAGCATATGTTTGACCTCTTTGCACATCAGATATGTCCAGAGGAACATTCCCTGATGGTTCTCGACCTTTCCCAGCTCCGCTATGACGGTATTTCGGAGGTTCGTGAGATGCTCTCCCTGGAGGCGCTCGATCTTTGTGATCTTGTACTTTGTGAATGACGCGATATCGTGTTTAACGTTGTCCTTTGTGATCTCCATAACGAGGAGACGATCCAGTGGTGCACGGGCAAATTCGTCGACATGGTCGCCCGATTTCCGAGACGTGACGATGACTCTGATCGTACCCAGCACCGCATGCACCTGCTTGTGGAGTTCGCGGACAAAAGGTTTGGGGCCTTTGCACTCGTCCATTGCATCGAGTATGATGGTTACGGTACTGGCATCAGTTGCTGACGATGGGGATGGGTATAACTGCGAGATCGAAGAAGAGAAAAGGCCCCATAGATGCATGAAAGTGACTTGGTTTTTGGTCGACAAAGCCTCAAGGCCCGTCTCAAGTTCTGAAAGGAGGGAATGATGCTTTCGGCGTAGGTGATCGTAGAGTTGGTTGACCAGAGACCGCATGGCGGCCATTGGCGTGTTCTTGCTGTCGTCGCTGGCCTTGAAGAAATGGTACAGAACGATATCTTCAGTCTCGACGGCGCGAGAGTGAGCATGATTGATCAACCACGAGCTCAGAATCATTTTCCCAGCTCCAGGAATGCCGTAGATCACGAGCAGGGGATTTTCCCTCCTGGCGAGCCACTCCGCGTACTCATTCCTCTTTTGAATCCACTCGCATGTCCCTGCATGATGCTTTTTCTCTGCCGAGTGAAAATCGGATTCGTAGGATGGCGCATTGATCCAAGTATTCAGGCGTAACCGGCGCGCGGTCTGCGCCTCTTGAAGGGTCTGCTGATGATGCGACGTGGATTCGACGAAGTGTTGAGCACTTGTGACATGGTGCAACCGATCCTTCTGTGCAGAAATCTCCGCTTTGAGCTTCTGGAACTTTTGGAGCATGTAGCCAGACGAGACGAAATTTGTGATCCCTGAGAGGATGCCTTTCGATTCAAAATCAGTACCGACATTGAAAGTGATAATTTTGTGAGACGCACGAGCTCTTTTCGATGGCTTCGGGCGATAGTACTTTACGGCCTTTACCCAGAAGTCAAGGATTGCAACGTACAGCGACTCGATTACAGATACCACGAGCGGCGTGTCTTTGAAGTTCATTTCAAGGAGTTTCACGTACTCCATCTCCTCCGCCATTCCGAGGAAGAACTTCATCGTTTCTTCGAAAACGTCCGCATTGTTCCTCGCCATCTATGCATCCTATGCAATCAGCCTATAGCAAAGAAAAAATAGTAATCAAACATACCTCCAGGACGAAGGCGACGCTCCCCCATATCAGCTGCCCCGCTTGAGGAGACATCTTGACCACTCCTTCCAAGATCCGTTCGAACGGCTGAAGCTTAGACGCAGCCGTGCCCAAACGGCGAGATAGCGGGTTCGCGTTATCCTTTCGAGGCGCAGTCAACGTTTCGTGAATTGTCTGCGTCTGCGAGAGGAGATCGGCCAAGTTGGTTGGTGCCTCGATCTGTGTGCGTTCTGTCGCCGTGAGGAGTTCGATGTAGGTCTTCCTGGCGCGGACGAAGGCATCCTGTGCGTCCTCCTTTGCCATGACGAAGGAGTTGGACTAGGATAGTAAGGACAACAGCAGGACTCGCGGACTTGATCCAGGGTCCTGTCCAGCACCTCCGTGTTTGTCGCAGCCTCTCAGCATCAGGAAACTGAATGATTTCTGAGAATGCATCGTATCTGATTTGTCTAAGCGCCCAAGGCTTGCATCCTTCATTGTATTGTGTCTTGTATTAGTTCTTGCATGGAGGCCATGTTGTACTCGAGCTTGTCGTCGAAAGTCGTGGTCGTGAAGGAAGTTGGAGTTGGCGTAGGCATCAATTTTAGTTGATTTTGGCCCATCGCTTCGTCGGCTGGAAACGTACATAAGCTTCATAAATCCTCAGGCTTCAGACCTTATTGGCATAGATTAAGTCTGTTTTGAATATACTTGTATTTTCCAACTGCTTTACATAAATTTAAATCAAGTTCTATAGCTATTAACAGCACCATATTATGAGCGCTAAGGCCTCCTCATCAAAGCCAAGCAGTGCGTGCCTCCACACGCCACAGCGTCCACCTTCCACGGTCCGTCGCGGAACACAACGACAGTCGGAGTCGGGGCATCACAAGCCTTACCGATCCCCAACCCCCCCTGGTTATGCTCTCCCCACGCATAAACAACGCCACTGGCCGTGACAGCAAGGCTACTGCGACTCCCCGCCGACACCCGCACCACAGGGTCGACAGAGTAGGTTTCCGGGAACGCAACGACCACAGGCTCGGGCACAAATCCGAATTCCCTGAACTTCTGGCTCGCAAGCGCCTCGTCGGTCTCAGCGAGGCCCAGTTGTCCGCTGACGGTCTCGCCGCAGGCGTACACTTTCCCGTTGGAGGTGAGGAAGAGGGTGAAGAACGGCCCCGCCGATATTTGGATGATCTTCGCGCCGTCCAGGTTCTCCCTGCTGAGCCCGACGACCTTCATGGGGGTTGTGACTTCGAGCAAGGTGTCCTCGCGGGAGGGGTTCCGCCTCCCCACTCCGAGCTGGCCGGCACTGTTGAGTCCCCACGCCCACACGTCGCCTTGTTCGTCGACCGCGAAAGACTGATTGGACCCGCCGCCAATGCAGACTGCCTTCCGTAAGTGGGTCCCGAGTATGACGCGCTCAAGTACGGTGCCCGAGATCTTGCGGCGTTGCGCGATCTTGCGTCCCAGCTGGCCGTACTCGCTGCTGCCAAACGAATATATGTGTCCGCTGGTTGTCAGAGCCAGGAAGTGGTTCGCCCCCGAGACGACAGAGACGAAGGGATCAGGGGGATGAGAGGAATGCTTTGGAATAGAGATTGGGGCGGGTGTGAATTGGTGAGCGGTGTCTGCAGAGAAGCCCATGAGACCCTTGCTGTCCTGAGAGAATAGGGGGTTTTAGTCTCGCAGGAAAATTGAGTAGAGCAACCACGCACCCTGAAAGTTCCCCATGCTCGCAATCTGCCCCTCGTATCGATGGCTACGGATGCATTGTCACTAGCAGCGACGCCGACAACACGAAACTCTTCATCTATAAGCGCCTGGATGGGTAGTGGAGTTTGTTCGAGCGCTTCGGGGTACACGTTTTCTCCAGGCCTTGCTGGGTCCGGAACGTTGTTCGTGAGGCGGCCTAACGTCCCTGCGTCGTTGATACCGAACGACCACACCTTGCAAACCGACTATCAACATTGAGTCAATATCCAAGATAAAAGTCACTCACAGTACCACTTTCATCAACCGCAAGACTGTGCATTCCACCAGCCTCAACCATAGCCAATCCAGCTCCGTCCGGGCCAAATTTGCCATCTCTAACCATATCCTCGACCAGCGAATTCTTCTTGGGCTTGGTAAGCTCAAGCCCGCCGTCTTTAATTGGCCCCATGCCGAGCTGGCCATAGTCACCGCAGCCCCAGACGAAGAGTACACGCGCCGACTGCACATGTTCGGGAAGAACAGCGATAGGGTTAATGGGTGGTTTCGGGACACGAGTCGATGCAGGTTTGGACGTCGGAGGGTGTGCCTGCTTTCGTCGTTTAGTAGGAGGCGGGCTGGGGTCGCGCCTTCGCCGTTTCAAGGGATTGCTGGCTCGCGCGGGCATGGCTAGGCTGCAGGTGTAGAATAAAGTGAGCAGAGAGGGTGACGAGGTACAAAGGAGT
This sequence comes from Tephrocybe rancida, assembly GCA_018858115.1. Classification (NCBI taxonomy): domain Eukaryota; kingdom Fungi; phylum Basidiomycota; class Agaricomycetes; order Agaricales; family Lyophyllaceae; genus Tephrocybe; species Tephrocybe rancida. The sequence goes on from JABCKT010000084.1 coordinate 26,244, forward strand.
GGTGGGCGCTAGTTGTACCCTTTTGGCCGAGTTCCAGTTGGTCAAGTTTCAAGAGTCAAGAAAACGATCGCCCTTTGCGAAAACCTGACCCGCGTATGATATATAGAATACTGCGGGGCCGGGACTGTAGGCAATTGCAAGGAAGCTTAAGGTAGCCACACATTGGCCACAGTGGAGAATTAAATGGGTCAGCATGGCGCAAGGACAGAGTCATGCATGAGTCAGATACGTCCTTGCGGAGTTTAGTGACTCGATCCTGCCGCATCCGAGTTCTGATCCTCTCACTCCCTTCATCATGGCCACACCTACCCGACGCGTACTGCGACACCTCTTGCTGCCATTCGACGAATGTTCAACAAGATCTCTTGCCTTGTCTGAAAATTTGTTACTTTTTTGTTATCTTATCACACTCCCACATATGTTCCAGATCTTGGATCTCATTCGTCCGACAGGTCCGACACGAGCGCCAGCGGACACCCGAGACTTCTGACAATTCTCCTACTCATCTCCTCGCCAATACATAACCGGTGGCTAGTACCCGGTGGCTACCCGATATGGCTATTCCTGGCTATCCCAGTCGTTGGGGTGCTCTCCCCTCGCGTCGAGTAGTCCTCGAGCACGGATACGGACGGTCTTGTCTTCCTATTGGCCTCATAATACTAACGTCGATTCCAGCCCGCACACGTCATCTAGTTCCTTTTCTCCGAAATCGGTACAACAGGAAACATTGACGGCGCCGGGCGCCTCGTCATCAAAGGTCGCTTCCAGCAGAAATAGGTCGAAAATGTCCTCAGGCGATATATCGGTGTGTTGCCTCCTCTTTATTACTCATCTCATAACTTACTCTCGTATCATCGTATCTCAGTCGAATACGTGACCTGCAAAACTTGCGAATCACTAGATACGCTTCCAGAGAACCGTATCTCCTTCATGGCGTGCGAGTCGTGTGGCTCGAGACGCAGTGTCAATGCGATCAAGAGTGACTTCTAGGCGCAGGTTGGAAAGAGGAGCTTAACGATAACACAGGGTAGGGTTGGCGATGGATTGTGCGTTGACTTGTGGCTTTCGTACACGACTGCGCTTCGAGAATTCTATTTTTATGGCTCTACTACCATGCGCTGGGGGAAAATGCAGGTCTCTAGTATCTCAGCCTAATGCTCGAAGTCCAGACACCTCGGAAGTTAAGCTCCTGTTAGTGATATCGACCACGCGTCAGCGCCAATAATGCGAACATGCTGGTTAACTTTTCCGTACCGGGGATCCTCTGTTCCCGAACCCTGGGCGAGCTTTGTCGTAAGCACTCTCAGCGACAATCATACGAATCAAACCTTCCTTCCATCCTCCCTTCGGCCTTATTTCATGTACGTCAATTTGACTATAAATCTATTTCAGACCTTTACGACACCAGGCTTCAAGTCAAATTCGACCGCGAGATGACAAGTCTAAATGAAACGAAAACTTCGAGACAAGCCGATAGGCCCGCCTGCCATCCTGATGTCCGTCGACTTGGGAGATAAAACTCGGGGTCGGTCGTGTGCTGGACAGAACAAACACCGATTCGACTTGTGGAGGTAAGTTTCGGTATGCTGTATACCAGTGACACCGGTGAAAATCACTTCCTGAAGCATTCCAAGTCAAACAACTCTATTTTTGGTTGAAGCAAGCCATTAAAAGGCGGGTGAGCTTTGGGGACCATCCTCCACTGCATACCTCTCTCACTGTTATATCCTTGTTGACTTCAGCCTTTTGCTTTACAATTAGAATGTCTCTCTACGCTACTGACTGGCCAAAGCTCTGGAAAGACGGGCGATACTTCGGTCTGTTGTATTTCACATTTTCCTCACATATAAGCACTCAACTTACAGATATTCCACAGCCCAACTCCCCTCGCCAACTGCGCCAAAGAGACAGACACCCTGTGATGGAACCCTCGTCGGAGAGGTCGTCGCTGTTGCGATAGATCTGCTTGGTAGCACATACGAACTTGGCACTGTTACTTTGCCTTTCGAACCGGAAGAACACTTCGAGGTCTACGATGCGCTGACCCAGGCAAGTCATATCCACTTTCATTCTCGACGTGGCCACTTTCTAAACATACCACCCATAGATCCTCCCGACCCTGTCGGAGCAGTCCTCCTTCTGGTGGGGGCGCGCTGGGCGTGCGTTGGCATCGCAGCTCGCAACCGCAAAGTATCCCATACGCGCACAAGCCAGCCACCTCATCGTAGGTCCCCTTCATGTATCCTTTTTTGTTCTCTGGGCTTACATTACATTCCCTCCAGTTCTGGTGGGCGCGGCTCGGAGGGCTCATGGGTGTAACCTCCAAGCAGGCCAGGACCGGCGAGCAGTACGACACCTCCTCATTCGACGGATCGAACCTGGAGTTCTCCTGGGTCATCCCGCACGATACCCATCCGTCCGAAGAGTGTAATCGCAAGATACGTTTTGCGATTGACCCGTTCCATCCAGAACGGGGACACCGTGTTGCTGGTGGGGCGGTCATTGACTACCTCTGGAGCGAGCAGGGCGGTATGGGGCTCGTCAAGAGGGAGGAGGGCAGCAAAGACTGGAAGGATATCATAGAGAAATGGCTCTTCCCCGACCTTAAGGATACCGGAGAGATCGTGGAAGGGACAACCTATGCGATCGGTGAGACGCTCAATAGCTGGTACTCGTTTTACGGGGGCCTGACCCGTTAACAGCTTTTGATCTGGATCCGTCTGGGGATATTGAACTGAAGCAGTATTATATGCCGCCTAATCCTCCACTTCCTGGGACCGAGCCTAAGAATTGTGTTGCAGCATATCGCGGAACGGACGATCTAGAGTGTTTCAAAGGCCTTGCGAGGGACCTTCATCCGTCCCTGGAGGCACCTCTCCAGATGATCATTGACTTTGTGCAAAGCAACGGCAAGGAATCGATGATGAAGTGGGTTATGGTTGCTTGTGACGTGACGAAGTCTGAGAAGAACCGGCTCAAGGTGAGCGCTTATTGTGATTATGTTGAATCGAGACAGAGTCTGACTGTGACCGTAGCTCTATATAATATCCGAGAGGACCAAACTGAAGGATATGATCTACGACATGACTCTCGGGGGACAAATCGCCGGTCCCCGAGTCGACGAATCCATGGCAAACCTTTCCAAGTTTTTTACTCGTCTCTTCCCTCGCGCGAAGACTGAGGAGCCACAATTCCAGCCCAGAAGCAGTATACCCGGAGAAGATGGATCGAGCAACCTTAGAAGAAATGATGTCCGCATGATGTATTACTACGAATTGTTCGTTGGGCAGTCTGTTCCATTCTCAAAGGTCTGTACCGATATGCCTCGTAGTCACTTGCACCACTCACTCCCTCGAATATGTGTTAGATCTACTTCTTCATGGACCACTTCAGCAAAAACGAATACGACACTGCGCAGGGAACAGAGCTTTTCTTTAAGGATGTTGGCAAGCCTGGGGATGAAGGCTGGATGACGGAGGCTCTAGCTCATGCATAGTGAGTTGTTCGCATCTACAATTCTAACCTTGGTAAACTTCTGACGTGATTTATCAGCCCCCAAATCCCACTCGACAAGAGAAATAGCATTCATACTGTGGCGTCGTTCGGCACGAAGCCAAGTGGATGGGATGTTACCAACTACTACAGCCCAGAGTTCTTCGCTCCAGAGTTTGACGAATAATCATTAATTGTATATTAGTTTCCAATATGTTGATTTGTTGTACATTCGAACTGGGTTTCAATGAATTTTTCTTGGATTTTTTTTGCCTGCCCAATTTACGTGGCGTGACAAGTTCAGACCCTGCAATTCGGCCCTCATGCATCTGTGGCGTGTTCTGTTCTCTCCTCGATTTCACTAGATTTCACGCTACTAGACATGGATCCAGGGGGTTCTTGCGAGCTCAACGGTGAGGACTTGACGCCCATCAGGGATATCTGAGACCCGATGCGCTATTTCTCCCCGTTGGTGTAGCTATCAACTCTGCTTGGAAGGGGTTAGAGCTGGCTGGCTCCGGCAGTGGCATTCGACCAAGCTAACATACATATGAGTCACCTTGTCGGCCCCGCAAATGGTGAGGGCAACGGCTCTGAAACGCACGAAGTTTGGCTCAACCTCTGGAATGCAACGTGGAGGAAGAGGGAAGGGTAAGAGTATGCTTGGCCTGTACGTGAATAGGATATATACAGCAGCTCAGGTCTCAACGCGTCCACGGTATGTCTAACACAGAATGCACACTCTACTTCTTAGCGTTCACGCCATCGAATTTGAACACTCCGTCCGATGAGGGGCAGCGGCACTAATATCCGTGTCTGTGACGGTCCTGAAATGTATGCTCGCTCTGGTGTTCAGATCTGCTACGAACGCTATGAGCACTGGGCCTGAACCATCCCTGGTTCCAGGTAAGCGGTTTGCCATAATTGAAACAGAACCCTGGCGGAAAATGAGGAACAGCACACGGGAGCAAAGGATAGAGTGGGGCCGCCAGTGTCACGCTAAGGACTGAGTAAGGGCAGACGTGTACCGTGAGAAAAAGAAAGTCCAAAGAAAAGTTGTCAGTTCGCTTCAAGTCTCCGGCTGCCTCTTCCACGTTCTTCAACTACTGCTTGTCAACCACTCAATGGCTATAAATCTTACCAACCAAAGTGCTTCTAATGGTACTTTGCTGTGGTTTTGGAACACTCGGACTCTCCGAACTCTTTGTACACCAGCCTCTTTCCTCTACCTGTCCTCCAATTAGAAGTGCTCCAGGCAGATTTGCAGCTTGAGGTACATGCTCGTACCATCTGGTTTTCTAGCAGACTACAGGCCAAACTTTAAAGTCGGCTCTTGAGTCCAAACCGATGATTTGGACAATGGCATGGCCACCGACAAAACGCGCCAGAGAACAACGGGCCGGTAACGGCCAAAGCAATGTAATGACAACACATTCTCCGCTACCAAAGCGAGATCTTGGCCCAATCACAAGACCTTCACCTTCAAGTTCAAAGCGGATGCGCGGAGCTATAAATGTCTCGAGGTCCTGCACAGCATATCTAACAAGCGCTCGCACTTTCGCTCACTCGCCCTCAAGACACCTCAGCCATCCAACACAATGTTAACCCGTGCCCAAGCCAAGCTCCTCGCGCAACAAGGCTGCCTGGTGGACGTCTCGCCGTCCAAAACAGGACGAGGGACCCACACGCGGTGGATTTACCCCGCGGACCCCGCCTCCAGCATCGAGCCCGTCTCGCTCTTCAACGGCTCTCTGTCGACCATCTCTACCGGCTCTTCGCTCGATTCCTACCCCGCCACACCCGATCTTGTACCATCGCCCTTATCGACACCCCCGTTCTCCACTTCCAGCCCGATCTCTGAGGCGCCCGTGGCCCAGATGCATGATACTCCGTCCAAACCAAGACCTGCAGCATTGCACAGCGCATCCGGACGTGGCGAGTGGCAGCTGGAGGACGGATCCGGACAAACGCGCCGTGTTCTCTCAGTCCAGTCCGCCGAGATGATCGCCTTAAAGCGAGAACAAATGCTCGAGGAGATCATGGACCGCGAGCTCGAAATCCTCCTGCGGGTCCGGGAGCTGGCCGGCGCACCCATGCCTTTTGACATGGACGTGGACAGTGATTCGGACTTCGATTTTGATATGGAGCAAGATTTCGGTGCCGGTGCACCCACCACATATACAGACACTGACTCCAGGGAGGATATGGATACAGTATATCCCCTCGCTGGCCCTTCGACGCAGGCTCGTGCCCTCACACGCGTTGACACTGAGATCGTCGACCCTGGCTTTTCGTACCAGGCTCAGCCACTCACGCGCACCGATACGGAACCAGCCTTCGTCGCGGGCCCCTCAAGGCAGGCTCGGCCACTCACACGCACCGTCGCTGAGCAATTCATTGTCGCCCCCCCTTCGCAACAGTTTCAACCACTCGTCCGCACCGACACGGAACAAACCATTGTCGCGGGCCCTTCGAAGCAGGCTCAACCACTCACGCGCACCGATACCGAATTCGTCGACCCAGCGAGCATCTTCCGAGGTGCCTCGACACCTTATGATACAGGCAACCAAAACGCGGTCCAAAGGCGAGCACAGCCATTGCGCAGGGAGTCCAAGTGGGCCAATTGAAGACCCTACGAATGAATACTATGCTACGATTTATGCCTATGCTCATCCACACCTTCTCTATGCACCTCTAATATCACCCATGCATCCTAGCCTTTACTGTATTCTTTATCTCGGCGGTATTCTCTTATAATCTTATCGATCCTTCAATTCAATTTGTCCTTCGTATGTGGCGTACGTTTCATATATATTTCAAGGCCAGATGTGATACCACTGAACTGATGTTGGAGCAATGTTAAGTGACGTAACTGATGCATGACTGCCCGAATTTCAAATTTTTTTGATCATCAGAAGTGGCCTCTCGTCCATTCTGCATTGTCTCTACGGTCAGCTCAAGACTCTTCACAGACGGTGATGTGCCGCCGCACTGCCTCCTCACCCAGACTTGAATGCGCGGGCTTCAAGTGGCGCTTGCACTGCAATATATTCAGTGACGCCACACTTTCATCTACGTCATTACACGAGATTATAGGAGGTTCTTCCAGTTGCGTCCGTTGACCCACCTGATTCCGCGGAGGCAAAAAACATAAATCTCGCTCAAATCGCCACAACTTCAACCAATCCTCCAAATCACCAACCACATCCACCACACACACTTCAACCAACTCCTATATTGCCTTATCATGTCTTCTGCTGTTCTCATCGAACAACGCCCTCCCTTCATCCTCCTCCTCGCCTCCAGAATTCCTACCTATGCACACATCCTCATCGTATGTCTTAACGCCTCAAAGTCTATCTAACTTTCTGACATGATCACATCCGCAGAGCGTCTTGGCGATCATCCTATTCAAGGCATTCCCGTCTTTGGCGATCGCAAAACCCCCCGTCCGTGTAATATCCCCCAAACCTCGCTCCGGTTCACTCACATCCACAACATCCACTCTCGTAGACACTGACAATGCATCTAACAAAGACGTGAGCGACAAAGGTATGCTTCTATCTCAACCTTCTCGACGGCACTTGTACTCATACATTTCATACAGAGAAACAACCTCGCCGTCGTCATGTCTCCTTTTCCACCAAAATCCCCTTTAACCGCATTGGCACTTCAATGAAAGTGGCGATCTCGCGCAGCAAGTCGATCAAACCTTTGGCACGTCGCCTTTCAATCCCTGCGCGACGCCTCTCAACCCAGGTCGTCAATGCCATCCACCATCTCACTCCACACCTCACGCCCCACCACCACCACCAACACCACCACCACACCCAGAACGAGGCAGGCTCCTATTTCTCTTCGAAGGCATCTGCCGACATCGAGGTGGTGAGAGATGAGAAGGTCGTTGAAACCGTCACCGCCACCGCCGCTGCCAATGCATCAACACCTCTCATCAGCACCTCTGCTACTGAGAAGGTGACGGAAGTTGTGATCGAGACGGCGCAAAGCAACGTTGAGATCAATGTCCCTGCATCACTCAAGAGGGGCTCGACTTTCAAACGTGTAGCACGGAGGGCATCTGTCGTGTTGGGCATCACTCATCGTTCATAGGCGGTAGCGAATGTCAATCATATAATAACATGTTTTAATATACCCTTTGCTCACGGACAATTCAACCAACTCACTTCTTGCGTGTGGCGTGATTTGACATTGGTTCTCATGCGTCGTATATCCCCTCAATCGCTTGTGAGGCGATCTGCGAAACATTCACAACTCCTGAGAAGTGCTCCGTGCTCGCCCGAGCAAATGTACAACCACATGGCAACCCTCAGCGGAGCAAGAAAGAATAGAACCCCGCGGTCCTGTTCTATTCACAGCCATACAACTCGAACTCCCAAGGGACCTTCTGGCCGGGTCCGCCCTCGCTGAACCAGATTCTCCTGAGTCTGCACGTCGCGTAGACGCGCACGTATGCCACATGTGAGTACGAACCTCCCGGTGCTTCATTACGCGTGCCTCGGGGTGGCCTCTCGGTACCCGCATCCCTTGTGAGCTTCGCAGACGAGAAGTATGGCAAATATGAGGGGAGGCAGATGGCGAGAGAGGACCATGCGGTCAGGGTATGCGCAGATGATGGTGGGAATGAGAGCGGAAGGTGGAGAAGGGGATATGTATTCAGCGAGGACGACGGCCTCGACTGGGGCTGTTTCTGTAACAAAAAAAAATGATGAACATCCAATTGCGACAGGGCGCAGATCCGGACTGAGATCAAAGAGTAACACAGACTCAGGGTGCAAAGGGATGATTGCGAATAAAATGAACATGGGGAACACACCTGGAATGTCGACAGCCGCAAGATCCCCATCCGCCCAGATTGATCGACAAGGCCAACTTCGAATGACCATTCCTTGCTCATGTTCCGCACCTGGAGGTGAATCCATGGATGTTTAATGCCCAAGTCAGACGACGCGTTGGGTCGTCCTGAGTATGAAGACCCGGCGTCAGGGGGGCAATGAATGAACGTAGTTCGAATTGTGGGCGACTGAATCTGGAGCACGGTTTGGTTCAGTGAATACTCTGTATCTGAGGGTGGATATATGAGCTCCTTCGGGGTTTCTGGTTTTGGTTCCGATTGCTGATCGTGGAGGAGATGAATGCAGGAGTCCGCGGGCAGAGACACATCTACACTTTTTCTGAATAACTGTAGAGGATTTGAACCCGTAGAAGAGAACAAAGAGACAGTCGACGTCTGAATAGGCACTGAGAACATGATTGTACTACAACAAAGTTTTCTGTACGATTGAGTGCACGTGGTCGAGTTTTACAGATGGTGGTTGCATATTTGTGTCCCCTCGCCGCGATGATTGCCAACAACATATCGCCGTCAACGCCGAACAATATTGAACTTGATCTCTCCCTCATCTCTCTTTTGCTCTTCGAAGGATCATGCATCCACTCTTCGTTTGGAAAATACTCAGGTCGTTCTACAACTGTCTTCTACTAAATGAGTAACGAATACCAGGACGAAAACCCACCGGCTCTTGCAATCGATAATCTTAGCTAGCGGCACACTCATCCTTGGCCCAGTCTCTGTCCATGAGCCACGGGAAAAGCTTCACAGTCCTCGGACTCTGTGCAGACTGGACCTGACATCATACCACAAGGAGGGGGCTTCTGGGTCCAATCCTCCGAAGCTGGTCAAGTGCGTGATAAGTTGGGCGCTCAGGAGCGCACCATGTATCCACCTGCTCCTGTTCCAAACCAGCTGAAAGCAATCAGTGGCACACGCGCTAACATATGGATGCCAACAGCCCGCGAATCACAAAGGTTTTCTTGGAGCTTTCTTCTCTTTCCGCTTTGTTGCCATCGGAGGTCGTAAAGAAATCCAGAACCCCTCTTTGCCGCCTTCGTGTTCTTCTTGTTCGCTCTTCTCACCTCTTCCTTGAATCTTTCTCCGAATCGCCCGGGACCACCTTACTCGTCATCCAGGACGCATCCGATTCTATCACTTCGGAAAGTCGGCTCGAGGTCAGAGGGCATTTTACTACATACAACTTTTCCTTGAAAATATGTGTCCCCCACAGAGCCACTCCGCTGTGATGAAACATGTTGATGGCTTCCACGTATCTTCTCAAGTTATTCTGAGCACTGAACTTCGTTCATTGCTTTTTAGCCTTTCTACACCTTCTCCTGAAACTCGAGTACAACATCACCCATCAGCATCAAAAGAAGTCCATGGTCCATAGCAAAGGATGTCTATTCCATAACGGACGAACGGACGAACGAACTTGGGCCGACTCGCGACATCCAAACGTGACCCGGTTTTAGCAGAAAAGAAGATCGACCCACTTGTACCGACAAGGTCCCAGATCAATTAACTTTCCCCCTTGTGCTGATGCCAATCTGAACAACCTCTCGTGCTCAATCTTCAACCGACGATGCTAGTGAAGGAGATAGTTAGTATTCAACTTCAAATATGCTACATGCTTAACCTGACGTGACGCTGAATCTCTAGCTCACCGTCGGTCCGCGCCTCCAGGTCTTTCGATGGTGTGTATTGAATGCACAGCCTCCACGGTATTCAACTGTTAAGACCGACGGGGCCAAGGCACCAATGTTATCGGAAGTTGCATTCTTGTACGCATCTGCCCAGCTCTTCTCTTACGAGGATATCGGACAGCTCCGAGTTGTAAGGTGTGATACAGTGTCTTGGCAAGTAGCTGTATTGTGACCGTGTGTGGTTCTCACATAATTATCAACCCTGACGTGTTCTTTCTGTATACATATCGAGGCGTGTCCACCAAAACTATTCGGCTGCAAGCAGTCTTGGTTCTCGGAGAATGGCGATCTTTCTTAGAGAACCCTCTAGGTTCTGCCTGTGTTCACGTATCTTTGATTGTACAAAGTAATCGTTGACGTCTCCACAAGCTCATTTACCTGGCCCCTCCAAACTTGAACTTTCTGATCATCTTATTGTCACACGCCGTTCAAGGATCTTCGAGAGGATATACTTTATTTCCCTCGATCACCTATTCCCTACTCTCAGAGCCTGAGCATCGTGTTGTGTCCGGTGAACCAAGCTCGGTACTAACAGAGCGCCTGATCATACCCTATCACCACCATATACACGTTGACAACTTCGACTTCGCAACTGTCTATTAGATCTCTTCATACTCGCCACTAAACGACCTAGTTCTCAATGCAGGTGTCAGGCTGACGCGCGGAGTCTCCTACGAGTGTCTTCGCGTACATACTACATACCAACAACACTCCACTGAACTTTTTTTAGAAGAAATACCCAAATATGCAGGAAAATCCGATCAGACCTCTCATCGTCGTCATAGATTATCCCGCCGGCTGTCGAATATCATCACTCTAACCCTTGGTGGGCCTTAAGCCTTAGTGCTTAGCGCGCAAGTACGGCGTACAAACGTTATTCGGGATATAAACCCACCTGAGCCACTACTGTAATTGGTTTAGATGCCGGAGGGCCCTGTCCGAGTTGCGTCAACGAGGCTCTGGGACGTTGCCTAAGCCTACTATGGGCCTTCCATTATATGTATGCATGGATACATACATACATACATGCATGTGTGTGTCCAGTCGCACGTAGCGTTATCAGGGTTGGGGCAAGTTGTTATTAAGTCACTCATGAGTCATGCAGGGTCGGCGCCTCTAAGTTGTGAGCGGGATGGAAAGGGATCGTGCGGTTTGGTTAGCTCGACCGCTGCTGGAAGTCATGACGCGAGGCCGGGACTGCGCGCCCATTCTGCTCTCCTGGAATGGGCTGGACCCTCCTGCCGTCCCTACTAGGCTTTTCTGTTTTGAGTATAACACTCACTCTGTCTTGCCGCTTGCGGCGATCGCCGCACCAAACGCGTTATCGTACTCCCCGATCTAGGCTCAGAGTAAAGTACGGTAGCCTTGCGGGCAGTGATCGTTGTATTGTCTCGCACATGAGTATACAGTACCCACCCCATCCATCTCCGGGCGCATATCTCATGAGTTCAAGTAACCGTAGTCGTGGTGTATTACTGAAACGTAATGTCACTGGCAGTCGCAGGACTGAATTGGGTTTGGCTTCCACGGAATCAATTCGTCCGTACTGTGATAATATCATTGAAACCCTCCAGGCCGGGCGCTCGATGGCGGTCAGGCGAAGCTTCACATGGGCTCTAAAATTCCCGATATTACGTATCAGAGGACATACATTCGTTTTACACGACCCGGCAATGCAACAATGGTACGGATCTTGCGGTCGAAGAGGTCTGGTGACAACAGTATCCTGCCTACCGTGACCGCGAAGGGTCTATGTGTATACATACAACACGCCCTCGGCTACTAATACTTCTCGCTGCAAGAAGACCTGTACTTAGGTTATTATACCTTCTTTATTTCTCTATCGTCATCCGGCCCATTACGTATCGGCTTTTGTCCAATGACATACCAGCCCCCCATCCCCATCGTCGTAAGGCGGCGGTCCGCCTTCTCGAATATGTGGTATGCCCGCCACGCTCACGCCCATCCGCACCGCGTTCCAGGCACCCCATACGCCTCATTGTAATTTATCGTGGGGCGCCTCCGCAATACCAGCTCAGCGTCCATTCCTTCCTTAATCACCCTTTCCTCGTAAATTAGTCTCCGTCTGCGGCCTCGATTCCCATCCACCACGTTTCCGCAAGCTCAAAGCCTCAGAATATGATGTACTATGATGGTATACAGTGCGCGTGCGAAGGAAGACGTTGATCTTCGGGAAAAAGTGGGTGCGGCGGTCGGAGAGGGCCTATGATTATGACGATGATATATAATAATAAAAACTTCGTCGGTGGGGTGGGGTGGCCACGGTGCCTGGGATCCTGTCTTCTAGCTCACGCAGTACGATCAAGTTTGGGGCGTCACCCGCACGCCCGCGGACGTCCTGCACAAGCACTGACTTATGGCTTCGCTGTATTCCGACATTGCATTTTTATTCATTGACTGTATATATCATGTGTATCTCTTTTTCACAAATGGTCCACCTCCCCCCCGATTATCCAGTAGCTGGAGCCACAGGCCCTAATGGAGGGAGAGGTCAGGGGTATCAGCTTTTAAGTTTTATCAGGAGATCAATGAATGAACGGCGTGCGTGCGCGTGGGTGGGGACAAGCTCTGACATCGGGGTCACTTGCCAATGTCGTTGTACTACTTGGACATTGGCTCAGAAGCTGGGGGAGAGGTAAGACAGGGCTTTGGGGGCGAATCGAACGCAAGTGAAGTATCGTTCCCTGGGCACCGAGTTGAGGAGAGCGGGATCATGCTGGTAGAAAGCATCATAGCATCAGGTAGCAGTATCATCGTCCCCGGTGTTATCATTTACATGATCGATCGGGACAGGCATAAATCCTCACCGCTACTTGGAAAGCATCATGGCCATGCCAGTGTGCGATCGATATATTATAGTTCATGATCGCAAGGAAGAAAGGAAGAATATGAGGCGCCCAATACAGCACGTGAATGTTCAACTTACGTGCCTGAGCGGCAGCCTCAGCTCACCACCTCTGTTCCCTTTTTCTCTATGTTTTCTCTTCGGGCATTCCTACCTGCTTCACCACTTACGCGACTCCATGCATTGCCATAGCCTCACGCTGGTACGTACACCTGCGGGCGTTCTTTGAACCGCGGTGGTGGCAAGTTTTTCCTATTGAGGTTTTGATGCTCCCCCACACGCCTAGTAGTTTACCGTGACATAGCTTCACGTTACGCGTCACTAGATTAGGTCCATCGAAGCTTACTTTTAGTATGTCCCCAGCTACTATGTAGCGGAGGTTGATATCATAGTAATAGTACCATAGTAACAAGCACCGAGGAGGTGGACAGATTTGGTACAGGCGTTGCAGTGGTAAGATGGCTACAGTACACACGAGGAAGCACGAGATCCGAGCGCAACGCGGTTTTCTTTTACATTTCGCATTCTGTTCGGTGGAGACAGCGCTACTAGGACAGATAGAGATAACATGCTGTGTGGGGATCAAAGACGGGGTACGATCTGCGGGTTACATGCGATCTGCGCTGCTGGACAGGCCATGTCTTTGGATGGGCAGATTGAAGAAGGATCCGATCAGCCTCGTTTTGTGTCGTGTGTCGACTTTTTTTTGGAACGAAGAGAGGGTAGGGTAGTGGCACCCTAGAAGAAGAGAGACGGCGCTTAGGAAGCTATTCATCGATAACGAAACTGAGGGTTCCATGTCCTCATGTGACAACGATGATACAAGTATATGTTGTTTCATGAGAACATTTGGTTATCCCGACTAGAATTCGAGACAGCCAGGCACCGACGTCCTTTCTTGGGCAAGTAGCGGAGAAGTGAGCCAGTATAGAGAGGGCGGAGAAAAAGGACTTGAATAGGACGCCGGGAAAGTGAGAGGCCGAACGTGACAGAGGAAATGAAATTCGCTGAGATATTAATGTCCGAATCGGGCAAGTGTCAACAGCGGCGCAACGAGGTTCTTGCGGATCGTTATGAGAACGTTACTGGATTTGGAACCTGGGCTGGCTGCGGGACCTGGAGTGAGTTGGGTTATCTTGTTGAATCAGCGGAGCATCGAGTCGCATGGCGAAACGGCGATCTGGTTCTTCAAGTTGTGGTTTTGTGATCCTCGGTCAGGAGTCTAGTGGGATTAGTGTTTCCGCCAGCCGCAGCGACCAGAAAAATATCGATCGTGTCACGCCACGCGTTCGTCTTTGGCGCGGTCCTGTCCTGGTCTTCTCCTTCAAGACATATAAACCGTATAATGCCTCCACTTGCACCCCTTCCTCCATAACTTCCATCATGGCCTACATCCCAGCTCAAGACCGTTACCGCTATCCTCAATGGCAATTCAACCCGATGCCTACAATGATGACTGCCTCGACATCATCGTGGTCAACATACTACGAAACTGAATGGACCGACCAACCCGTCGTCGACGATCACTATGATCCAAAGTCTAGTGGAGTCGGCCAACTTCCAGCCAATCACGATTCTCCTCGATCACAATTCCTGTCCAGTCCCAGTCCCAGCCCCGACTCGTTTGCAGACTCTGACTCCCAGCCCCGCCGTCCATCATCCCCTCTATCTTTCAGCCCCGCCCCCTCTGTCAAGGAAGAACCCGACGATGACGGCGGCTGTTTTATCATGGAGCTATCCGCTCCTCAAGCAAACTCCACACTCCTCTCCCAGTCCCTTGCTCCACCCACCGAAGTGCCCCTCCGCGCCACTCAGGCGTCCTCCGACATGCGCCGCATGATGACCGTCTTCCGCCTCAACCCCTTCGCCATCCACAGCGGAGGCAGTCGTGGAACAGTCCCCGCAAAATTCGAGAAGGCCCACGCACTCGAGTCCGCACCATTGACGTTCGAGTTCCAGCTTGACATCGAGCCAGGCATCCTCGACCCTGAGGGGGGAGGCGGAAGCGACGATTTGGACGATGCCGAATTGCGTTCGTTCTCGCCCGATTTCGAGCTCTACGACAAGGTAGACAAGAAGACTACTGGAGGGAAGGGAAGGGACACCTCGGACGATTATGCCGATGCGAACGAGACGCGGACGGCGACCACAGGCAGTCCAGTGCCATCACAGTCATGGCAGCTCAGCTATCCGGACAACGACGACCCCTTCTCGCCGATCAGCGTGCCCAGCTACCATAACCATAACCAACACCGTGATCATCGCCGCACGTCCCCCTCTCGCCGCCAGCCACGGGCCCATAACCGTACGTCTCCTCCACTTACCCAAGTCGTCCACTGAGCTCATTTTACGTCACTTTTGCACCCTCCCTTCCACCCCTGTCCCCCTCCCCTCCCTTTTGCCTCTAAAAACTACTCGGGCTCTCGATCTGGCTTTCACTTTCGCTTTTGCATTTACATTTGGCTCGCACTTCCAGCCGTCTCACACCCTTACATCCAAAAAGCCGCGACCCTGGCCGGCGAATACAGCAACAGCAACACAAGCTCAAGCTCATCCGGCGTTCATTACCACCCCCCGTCGACGAACCCCCACCACCACACCCACCGCATAATATCCCCGCAGCCAGAAGCCCACTGGACCCAGCGCGGCGTCGGCGTCGGCTATCATAGCACCAGCGCCGCAGCTTCGCGA
Source organism: Tephrocybe rancida (assembly GCA_018858115.1). Lineage (NCBI taxonomy): Eukaryota > Fungi > Basidiomycota > Agaricomycetes > Agaricales > Lyophyllaceae > Tephrocybe > Tephrocybe rancida. The sequence goes on from JABCKT010000084.1 coordinate 41,851, forward strand.
AGCCCCAGCCTGGGCACCGGATACGGCGACGTAAGTCGTTGCTGTGGTGCTGTCGATGGCCCCTCCGCTGACCCGCATATTCTTTCTGAATGAATCAATTAGGGCACCATGAACCTCGTGGCTTCCCGCCGCTGGTCGCTCCCGGACTCGCACACCGCGCCTGCGCCTTTCCTCGTGTAGCCACACGAGCCGTCCCTGAATATTTGCTCTCGCACCCTTTCACCTTTGCCTCCTGTATCGCGTTATTGCTGACGGAGGGACTCGCCTGTGTGCTGTCGCAGTTGTTTGTTTTTTTAAGTCCGTCGCCGAATTTGGTTACATACCCCATTTCTTGCACTACCACGAATTACGTTACGACCCGGACCACCGATGTACAGCTATGCGGCGTGTCATGCATACGCTCATTGCTCATACACACTCCACCCACATCATATCATAATATACCGATAGTAATAATCAGCATTTACGCTATGTTCCATCCATGCCTCTCCAAAGATTACGGACTTATCTCTTGAACTTGAGCACCCACATCATGCTGATCATTTTCCTTTAATAGCATATACCAGTAGGAATATTTCATATTTTCACGCTTCGAGTTGTGAATCACCCTGCCGCACCTCATCCCACCCGTACCATACCACATTCACATCCACATCCACGTTCACCATGCCTCCATCCATCCATGCTGCACCCACATCTTCATCGTACTTACTTATCGATAATATTATTGAATGCGCTCGCTCACTCAAACTTGGCCCGACTAGATCAATGATCCACGATCCCTGGCAGCTGATGCGGTGGACGCAGCTTGGACGGACATACGGATGGCGGATCTATGCGCAAATTATGCGCAAATGACAGGGTTGAAACACTTGGACAACTGGACAGGGCAGGCTGCAAGCAGGACTCTCTGATAAGATGGACGCCATGATCCGGCCCTCCCGTTGACGTAGCAATGCCTGTAATTCGTGAGGTTTTTCCTCAAGTTGTAACCGAATGCATAGTATGGGACATGATACCATCGCCATTACACACACTTCATGATTTAGCTTTCAGCCCTTAGCGCTTGATGACTCTGTCGAGATCACGGATTGATTCCCATCGAATCGATGCGACACTTCATAGAAGGGCGACACGATCGCGCTTGGGCGTCCCCTTGTGATACCGCGACCTGATTACACCGGTACCCCCTGCCCACAAGGACGTTTTAATTCTGGCATGTTCCGCGGCATCGAGTCACGCACATCTATGCATACAACATGTATTAGGCGTTAATTCCCCTGTCAGTGTGCAGTGTCAATGCTGCTCCGAGTCGGGACCTCGCACCGCACCCGCACCACGCACGGATCGATAGCGCGGCCCAGATGTGCAACACCGCAGATTGGGGCGAGCGGGTCGTTGCGGTGGAGGCCCCCGGGCCCCGGGGTCTGTCTAACTGATACACAACGCGCGTGCACCACGCGTCTAAACGGACACACACAAGGTCGTCACGCGCCATCTCTTGGTAGCGGGTCGTTCCGGGCGTTCAAGTCGCTCCTATGTAGCTTGGATTTGAAACACGAGGCAGCTTTGTGGGAGCACCATGCCATCAGATTCACGCTGGACGTGCCATCGCGATCACCGTTATGCCCGAAGAGCGCGCAACGCTCAAGTCGATGCTTCCTGGCGTCAAGTGCACATGCACGACAGCTCTGAGGCCCCTATCACATGTATGGACCTTCTTGGACTTCTGTTCCTTCCGTCTTCCTCGTGGGTGGGAAGCGAGTGAGGTTACGCACTGTGCTCACGGTCACGTAGCCTGGCCAGTGTTCTTTTTTTCATCTCGGAGTGTGACGTGCATATCTAGCTTTGTGCCGCGATCTTAGACGAGAGACGCATGCTGTGGCACGCGCCGTCGGTCAGATGGCGCATCCTCGCGTTTATGCTCCTCCTATTTGGGCCAAGACAAAGGACAAGCTGCTTGGTCTGTCGCCGATATGTCCCGAAAGATCGTGTGTCAGAAATGCGTGGGCTACCTCAGTCTGTGCGTAGTGTGTGCCGTCTTTCAGATCAAGATCTACTGCACGAGCATAAGGAATGTAAGGGGAATTGTGGAGGTCGAATGGTAAATGGTAAGTGACAAATTGTGCAGGACTAGTCGAGAGGGGCCGGTCGAATATTCGCTCTCAGGCAGACAGGTGAACTGCCCACCCAGTACCAACGATCGACTCCAGAAGGACGAGCGCAATGTGGAGAAGGGCAAGAAGGATAGGCGTCGCGGGCGGGTACCGCATAAAGGTTAAGGCTTTGGAGGTGCCGGAACTCGGTGCGCACACGCCGAAGCCTTACGGGAGCTCGAGTGGGTCGCGCTGATCATATTGCAGATCGAGAACAGGACAAAGCTCAGATTCATAGTCGCTGGACGTGTGTGCCGCGCAGGTGACGTCCGGCTCAGAGTCGTGGGAGGAGCAGCGAGTAAGGGCGTAGGCGAACCGAGAATGCGAACCAAGGAATGACCTGAGTCATTCGGTGCGGTGCGGTTGCTCATTCTGGAATGCAGGGTTGAACAAAACACTGTCGGGGTTAGCGGCCGCGCAAGCGAGAGGGTATGTGTGGGGTGAGGGCCGGATTCCGACAACGTAGAGATCGTCACTCAGGGGCAGGGGGCACGTCACTCATTGTACTTACTTATAATTACTGTTGTGGGGCGGTCCACGAGCATGGGCATGGGGCGCAGGACATTAATGTGTGAATGCTGCCACTTTCCCTCTTATCTTGTGACGCAGATGGTGGCTCGATATAATTTGAACAAGTTCCGCTGTAGAAACAAGTATTTCGTAGAATCTCGCCGATGCGCCGTCTGGCCTCCGGCTGGCGCGGGTCCACAAAGAGTACCGGGAGTAAATATTGACACAGGAATGTATCTAAACCTCTTAAGTCAGCGCTGCAAGAATTTGCCCCGTTGTCTTCGGGCCTTGACCTACATAGGGTCGGTGCTGTCTGTCTGCTGGTGACAAAAGCAGTGGGCTCACCGCGGTGGCGGACGCCACCGCCACATGCCAGCGGCATCGATCTACATACGCGGTGAGCTTGTGCTTCGACTGCCGGAACATGGACAGGTCTAAGGGTGCCGCGCCTAAAAGGGCCTTAGAATGGTCGTCATGAGGTAATACTTTGTGTCGCACCTATGGGTAACCAAACCCTTGGTTGCTTTTTAACCCCCAGGACTGCAAACAAGGTATGTTTTAGAGAACAGGTCTGTCAGACATGGCTCGCCGATCCGTGACATATACACAGAGATTCTGAACAAAGCTCGGCCAAGTGTCTCGGCCAATTTGAGTATCAGGCGAGCATTGCTAATAGTTTCAAGTTGGGCCGTACAATCGCGTGAGCTTAGTTGATGCTTCCACGGACCCAACACTGTCCGAGTCCAGGCTTCTTGAAGCCATTGACGAGTACGAAAGGAACATCGGCTAGAAGAATCGTCGGTAGTTGTTCTTAAAGACATCCCTGAATGTTCGCATACTTGATTCTCGAGGGGGAATAAGAACTGGCAGTTTGGAGAGTTGGTGGTTTCTGCGAAGAGCAAGCCTACTACCGATTTCTGCGGCCGATGCGTTGGACGCTCTGATGCGCTGTTTGGCAATCACGTCAAAACAAAGTCGTGGTTGGTTCTGTACTTTACGTAACCGTTTTACACAATTTCTTCATCCAAGAAACGGCTGGAGGCTCCAGTGGAGGATATATACAGTTCACAACGAAGCCTGAAATTGAATATATGTCGTCTAGTCTGCTTGTAAACCACCACGCACAGAAATTCCGGAATGGTGTGGCCATGCCATGCCAGCTACTGGTAGATCAGCCTTATGACCTTATCCGACTCCCATACTTTCAATAATGTTGGCATATTTGTTCTTCATGGCGATTCTGACGTTAACGTAGAGTTGCTCTTCTCTACTACACGCGTTGAACCTTTCCAGCTGTTTAGCCCCAGCCGTAACTAGATGCATATCTGCTTGAGTGCCCCTGTCTTTATCTCTCGCTCTATTATTCAAGCCCAGGTGCCCCTATAGAGCCCATCCTCTCTCCCGTGGTACGCGGAAACAGTGTACGCCTTAAGGCAAAGTATGCTTTGGCAGATTCGTTCGCCCAGGATCCGAGTCACCTTCATTCAGAGCCCACCTGATCGCGGTCTGCGCAGACAGAGGGCGTACCAAGTCATCTGTCTTAGGAGGTAAGCATCCATGGATGTATTCCGGATGTGGAAGTTAATGCAAGGAGTAGTCATCCTCTTGAGGCTTGATCGATCTGCCAGGCCGATGGGGGGCCCGTTTTACGGCTGTCTAAGATTCTCATGGGCGTTCTCCATCGATTTCTATCGAATTCATTCATTTTATTGGGAACCGGTCGTCGTGCACAACAGCATAAGCCGAGATCTCCATTGATGATTTTTCTCCTCAGAATCCATCGCCAAGTTGTCGGCCTCCATGTCATGAATTCGGAAGTGGACGAATTTGTGTATACATGGCCCAGGTCGACACGTTTCACTGACAATGATGGCGTTGCTAGTCACAAGGTCTCATGGAAAGCGAATAATCGTGTAGCTGCGATGTGAAGAATGAAACTATCGAGATGAGATGAATGGCATCCTGAAAGACATTCATTCAGCATTCATTCTATCGCCCTCACCGTTCAAGTCGGAATTATACCTCATTTGTGGGACGATTTACGGGTTGTCGTTAGATGCGTCAGTTACCAATTGGCTGAAATCCAAGTGATCGTAAAGGATTCTATAAAGTACTGAGTAGGTAGAATAATAATGGCCGGGTTTCATTTAGTTTGAGGTATACAAATACATGTGTGGTAATACTGGTTTTGTCTGACTCTCATGTGCGATGATGAGTAATGCCCAAAACCACAGATGCCCTCCGTGCGACACGTTTAAAAGTTGAGCCCCTCTTGAGTGATGTAGGGGTATTGATCTCAACATTGCTTTGAACCGTCTCGATCACAACTTCCGTCGCCTTCTCAGTAGCAGCGGGTGCCATGAGTGTTAATGCGGGGTCGGCGGCGGTGGCGGGTTCGGCGACTTTGGCATCTTTCGCCACCTCGGCGTCGGCGGATTTCTTCGGGGAGAAATAGGAGTCCAACTCGTTGGGGTGGTGGTGGTGGTGGTGGTGGGGAGTGAGGTGGGGAGTGAGGTGGTGGATGGCGTTGACGACCTGGGATGAGAGGCGTCGCGCAGGAATCGAAAGGCGGCGTGCCAAGGGTTTGATCGACTTACTGCGCGAGATCGCCACCTTTATTGGGGTGCCAAGGCGGTTAAAAGGGATCTTGGCGGAAAAGGAGACATGGCGATGGCGAGATGCTTTCTCTGTGCGAAGTGTGTGAGTACAACTTGTACCATCGAGAAGTCAAGATAGAAGCATACCTGTATCGCTCACGTCTTTGTTAGAGGTATCATCAGTGTCTACGAGAGTAGAGGTTGTGGATGTGAGTGAACCGGATCGAGGTTTGCGAGATATTACACGGACGGGGAGTTTTGCAATCGCCAAAGACGGGAATGCCTTGAATAGGATGATCGCCAAGACGCTCTGCGGAAGTGATCATGTCAGAAAGTTAGATAGAATGTTAAGCATTGAGACATACGATGAGAATGTGCGCATAGGTAGGAATTCTGGAGGCGAGGAGGAGGATGAAGGGAGGGCGTTGTTCGATGAGAACGGCAGAAGACATGATAAAGCAAGATAGGAGTTGGTTAAAGTGTGTGTGGTAGATGTGATTGGTGGTTTGGAGAATCTGTTGAAGTTGTGGCAATTTGAGCTAGCTTTATGTGCTTTGCCTCCGCGGAATCAGGTGGGTCAACGGACGCAACTGGAAGAACCTCCTATAATCTCATATATTGACGTAGATGAAGTGTGGCGTCACTTGCACGCATTGCAGTGTCAGCACCACTTGAAGACCGCGGCTTTGAAAACTCAAGAACGGGATCAGGCGGTGCTGAATGTGCGTCGAACAATAGCACTAGTCCAGATTAGGCGATGCCGAGAGGCGCAGAGCCAGTACAGTAGAAGCTTGAGTTGATATACAAGTCCTTTAGCCATGCCTGGTACCATTTGTTAATAGTATGTGCAAACCAAAGTCGAACATGAGTGTCCGCACGCCGGAGAGGTGTATAATGTGACTCGGACTTGTTGAATGTTTAATGACAGCCATTCAACCTTTTGTGCACTGCCACCGAGAAATTTCTTTACATCAACTTCAAGACTCCCACCATCCATGCAACATGAACCCGTACCATACACAATCGGACGCAACAATACGCTGGGCTCAAGCATCTGATATTAGTCTCTAGTGCGACTTAGGCTAGAAGCCCAGAGCTCACGCAAACTCCTGACAGTAGCAAGTTTGACGACAGGGAGATCGTGTTATAGAGCAAGGAGAGTGGAAACATCTCATCTAAGAAGTTATACAGATTCGAAGTAACAATAAACATGGAGGTGGAGCATAGGTGAGTGTTAAAGAATATCTCAGAGTGCATACAGGGCATAATGTTGCATAATTCTAGGCATATACTATGACTCTATCGTTGTTCGTGGGCTAAGCGGGAATGGTCGACGTTGGTCAGATGGTCCATATCTCCATGTGATGTCTGCGCAATGGTTGCCCGCCTTTGGCTTCCTGTGTCGTTTGGTGTCGATGCGCTTCGAAAAATTGTCGCAGGGTCGACGATCTCGGTTCCGGTACGCATCGCTGGTCTCGAAGGGCCTGTCATAGAACGGACCACATCTTTATCACCCGCGTTCGTAGCACCATAGTGATAGGTCGTTGGAGCTGTGACTGGGTCCTCCTCCATCGGACAGTCGTCGTCAGATTCTTCGCTGGACTCGGGCTCGCTCTCCACGTCCATATCAAAATTATTGTTTTCGCCGAAAAGATCCCTCGAGTTGAGCAAAGATTCCACCTCTCGCTCCGTAATGTTCTTGAGCATGATCCCTCTCTTGTTCGCAACGCTCTCTGAGGAGGCCACTGACAAAACTCGACGTGTCTGCCCATTCTTCAAGAGCCATTCGTCAGGTCCATTCTGAAGCCCTGCCTCACAGGAGCCGCCGTTGATAGGAGATGCCGAGGGTGACGAGGCGAAGGCGCGCTTGTCGGGAACTTGGGACGACGATGAGATTGAGGCGAAGGAGGTGTTGGCGGTGAAGTAAGAAGTGGTCGAGGTGGTCGAAGCGAAGGAGTTGTTGGCAGTGACGTATGATGGTAGAGAGGACGAGGAAGACGATGCGAAGGAGGTGTGGGGGGTGAGGTGGGACGACGATAATACCGATGACAAGCCACCCGACAAGCCAGGTTTCAGTGCGCCTAAGACGAGACTATCTGGAGGAACCCATTCGGTGTCTTTGCCGTGTCCCGTTTGAGAAGCATCGACGATTACAAACCCATCTCTTTCCAGAGACATAGCTTGAGCGCGGGTCAACATCATCGATTGACTATTTCGTGGATTGGCCGATTTTTGACGCGGTTGGGTGTGGATGTTCGGAGTGCTTGATGATTTACTGTGCTCGAGTGTGCCATCTTTATACTCGGCAACATGTGTTTCGCTTTGACATTACTTCTGGACCATTGTAGGGCTTGTGTGCTTTGATCATATATATCCAGCGTTACTTGCGCTTTGTTGTTGCTTTGACATTGACATTTCTTCATCAACGGTTCAGCTTCCGACGCTTTGGCGCATAGAAGTCCATTATTGAGAGGTACTTTTTCGTTCTTCGACTCATAGATTCTCCTCCCGTCATTTTCATTTCGGTAACAACGAACAGCGGACACGATGATGGACATGATTGGAACGTAGGTTTTGAATGTGATTGTCTGTCTCGGATGGCTTCAATCAGCGTACGACCCAGGCCTAGACCGCAGGGTCGTTCTCTGCAAAATACTCATAGCTATCGGCATTGTGGATCGCCTTCGTCGCGTTAGTGTTAGCAAGCTCCTTACACAAGGGCTGTGTCCAGACGTAGTCGACAGCGCCGCCGTTCCTTGTAAAGTGTGACGACTTCTGGACAAGGCTTCCCGCCTAAATAGTTGGTTAGGACAGCTCGAAGAAGGAAGGCTGCTGCGCGTACCATGGATTCTTTCCCTTTGACAGGCAATGTCCAAAAAGTAGGGCAGAGGTAGACAATGCCGAACTCGTCAGGTTTAACATAACCCCATGTGCCCGGAAGTGTGCAGCTGCAATTGTACTGGAATGAGGAGAAGTTGGGGTAGGTGCTAATGTGCTTAAAGTTATCCTTGACTGTGTTGTAGCGCTCCTTGTCATCAGCGCCGAACCAAGTTTTGTAGCGACGCGACGCGACGCTGTTCTTCTCAAGGTGCCTGGATCATCATTATTAAGTCTGCAGAACCTGCTGCAAAACTAGACATACCTGTAGGCCTCCAAAGCGTAAGCTTCGGCGAACTTGGTCGCATTTGCCAAGAACACCTTCTGAGAGGTAGAACAATTAACATAGGATGGGCGTGGATGCCGAACGTGGTGGACTTTGGCGAGCCTTCCGGTTAGTTTGGTAATATATGGATCAACCGTGGCGTAAAGTGGGGCAGCTTGTTTGGTGGAATTGACAATGTGGAATAGGTTATTGGGGACAACGGTATATTCTCCCTCTTTGGCGAAGCTATAAGCTTCGGATACTTTCAATGCAGGTTGTCAGCTTACTCATTGAGCTGGGATCAGTGTAACTTACGATTGTGGTCGACTTCGACGGACTGGCCTGGGCCAAGAACGGACACGGCGCCACTGCCCGCATCAATGGCTGCTGCGTGAGCATACTTGGCAATAACCCCAGTAAATGCAAGTGAGGCGCCTGTTCTGTCGAAAATCTTGAAGGTGTCAGCAGGAAGAGAGGTGAGAGGCGATTTTGGTTCGTTAAGAACGGTGAGAGTCTTGTCTCCGGTGTTAGTGACAGTAGTCGTGATCTTCATGTTTTCTGCATTGATCACCGCCGGAGGACCTGATGAAGGAACGCTATAGTTAGACTTTGTATGGAAGTCCCTCAGACACGAAGCTACCTGAGACTTTAACCGAGATGCTAGGTGCTGCCGAGATGGAGGCTGCCAAAGCACTCGTTACGAAGATAACTGCGTGGTGGAGAGAGATTGGTAGCATTTTAGTACCAGTCGATGGGTTGGGATGCAAGATTGAAGAGGAGACCGCGTACGAGCAGCCGAGTTAAATGCTTCTAGTCAAGAAGGGCAGGCTGGTAATACATAATGATACACGTAACACCAAGCTTTCACATCAGCGGTGGCGTGAACGCTGGTTCACGGTGGATGCGATGGCAAGCAGCGCTTCCAGAAGAAACTGGCAATCGGAACGGTATGCGTGTAACGCACTGGATCGGTCACCTCGAAGCGTCGATTGCAAGACGCGCTATACCAAGTGAATCACGAAGGCAGTGCTCATTGTTATAGCTAGCGACTATGCCGCGGTGATCCTAGCGTATAATTCAATGGCACGTGGACAGAGTCGATGGACGCCATACCTTGCCTTCAATGGCTGGCGGCGACTGCTAGAGGTCAGTACCAACGTTGAAGACACACCACAAGATTGTGCACAAAGTTGTTTGGAGCGATAACCGAAGCGATGGAAGGGTCGATAGCCTGCTCTGTAGGTTGAATCTTGAAGTGACCACGTATAGACTTGACGTATACCACAAACATTTGACACTTGCCTCGTATAGTCAACGTATACTAACTATCTCGAGTACAGCATCCGTGCGAACATGGGAACCACGCTCCAGGAATGTTGTCCCTGAGAAGAGTATAGTAGTAATGTGATAGAGATACATACTGAAAGCAACGTAGGAGCTCAGGTGTGAGTTCGGAGCCTTTAGAAGGACGAGAACGATGACACTTGAATATGTGGTCGTGGAAAGCTAAGCCCGAAACCCTATTTCCTCGTCCTCCTAGTGAAACGCAGCGGCACATCTGCCACCCCAAGTGTCATGACGAGATGCGCGTCCAACACCCGCTCGCGCCAGTCCTCCTTCGTCTCCCCGGCTTTCAACGTGGGCTCGACCTTCCAGTCCCGAAGCAGCATAGTAAGGAACGCAACGGCCTCAGTCGTAGCAAACCGGCGGCCAATACACGCACGAGGTCCGATGCTGAACGCCGAGAAAGCTTCTGACTCGCTGGAGATATTGTACCAGCGTGAGGGCTTGTATTGTGTGGGCTCATCGAAGTAACGGGGGTTGTATTCTTTGAAGATGAAGATGATTGGGTCGTTCGTCAGCCGATGCGGCAACAGACATAAGATGAGAGACTTACGGACGCCAACCATGTCAACTATGACCTGTGACATAAGTTTTCAGAGAAAGTCCCAAAAAAGATGTGATGGAAGATGTGGATTTAGACATACCTGCACACCTTTAGGAACGGGGAACGGAGTCGTCCCGTGTTGCCCGTCAGGATTGGGTATCTGTAGAACAGTGTCCTCTGTGGCTTCTCGGATCAGAATATGTCCAGCAGCTGCCGTCACACGTTCAGATGGTCATCTGTTGAAGTGGAGTATCAACGTACGAAACATTCGCAGAGACTCATAGAAGGCCGCAAGGACTTTGTTGAGACTGCTATAATCTTCATATGTCTAAATCTTGATGTTATTTCGCACAACAGGATGTCCAATATGAATGATCTTACGGGATCGCGGTCCCAGCCTACGACAGATATGATCTGTTCCAAGACTTCTTCTTGTATATCTTGATAGAGACTTAGGAAACCCAGAGTAGCGGCAAGAGTATGCGCAGTGGTTTCTGTGAGAGGTAAGCCCCCGAATTAGATATGCCCCTGGCGAGAGGAAGGTGAAGTCGCACCATGTCCAGCGAAAAGCATAATGAAAACATTTCCTATCTGATAAAGTATATATATAGCCTCGTAAAAAAACGGGTGTAAGGACTACGTACTAATTCCTGATCGTCCAACTTGAGCTTGCTCGCTTCATCTTCATTTGCCTTCACAAGTAAGGTAAAGGCATCATTTTTGCCTCCCTTGACTGAGCCATGTCCTGAAATGTCGGCCTTGCGCTCAGATACTTGTCCACGCATGAATCCCATGAGCTGATCATGCGCTTCCCGAACTTCCTTGAATCTGAATTGCTCTATGAAGCTGTTGATAACCTGATGAAGGCTTCATTACTAACCTGCGGAAAGGAAGAGCAAGCAGCCACTTCGGGGCAGCGATAGCAAGCATGCTTGAATCAGCGACAATGCGCAAGGCTTCCTGAACCGACATGCTACCGTCGGGCGCCGTGGGTGGCGCGGACCAATTAAAGGAGAAGCCAAAGCCGCATTTCCCGATAATCAAAAGTGCTAACTATAAAAAGGATATTCAGCTGTGTCGCAAGTTTGGGGGCATATCATCAACACACCTTGAAAGTCAATGTTTGGACGACAGGCACGTCAATAGTGGTCTGAGAGCCCCAATTCTCTGCAGAAAGCATTTCGCGGTATGTCTCCAGAGTCTCTGTCCAAACCATCTTGTATCTGGAGACTAGTGAATGATATTCAAAATTAGTAACGTTTCGGACGCACAGTTTACTATTGAAAGCGGGGCCCATGATGCGACGATGCTTTCTCCATGTGTCACCATCTGCTGCGACGAGATTCATACCCCATAACCTATTGAAAGTGGTAAGGAACACCATAGGAGTCGATTTGAACGAGATACTAACAGTAGGGCCCGGCTAGCGCTTTCTGGCTTGATAAAGCTGCTCTTGTGGCCTCCCCCAGAAACCTGGCGGGCCACATCCAGATTCGAGGTGTAGATTCCTGGAACTCCTGAAATAAATGGAACCATAGAAACATTCTCGCTGTGGTAGTGTTTGTAAACTGATGGGGCGTAGCGTTTGAGAGGTTTCAGTCGGAAATGAACGACCAATGAAACGCACAAGTAGATCGCCAAAGCCACGTAAATCTTAGCCCAGGATTCCACCAGCTTGTTGGGATTATTGCCCCAGGAGCTGCCAAAGGCTGAAACGGGATGCGCATCCCAGGCAAACCATTGACGGCCTTTGCACTTCATTTGAGTTCAGTGTATCAATTGACATGTGTTTGAAACGTACGGATATCCCGTGGGTGAGCTTGAAGATTCGCGACACCACGAATATCGCAAGAACCGCAGATATGACGCTCACTTCATGGCCAAGAATCTGTAGCTTAAAGCCCACCGAATGCGTAGAAAAAAAGGAGGCAATTTCGAATGGCATACGCTCGTAAGACACAAGTTGTGCCAAAGCCGACCAAAGACACCTCCGTTATCACAAGGGCAATTCCAGTCACATTCATAATGATAGGCCCCAAGAAAAATAGACTATATTGGAGTCTTCAGCGGAGAGCGCCGAAATGATGGCGGCATGGCATCGGCGAATTTTTTGGCGGGCGAGTTTATGGCTCTCGGTGTTTGCCTCGATGGTGCCTGTCGGCTAAGGTCGGCTATCAATTCTTTCTAGTCCACCTGTTGATGTTTTTTTATGAATGTGGGTCAGATTGCGACCAATGGCACTCATGTCAGCGGGCCGGGTCGGTCATTTTGGAAACTTGAAATCTCAGTCAACACTGATCGGAAGTCCGCCACATTCCTCAGCTCCCAACCTCCGAGTCACAGCTGCAGATAATAGCTAGAGTAAGCACTCGTGTTTCTGCCTCAGAGCAAGTCTTCTTACAGGACCCTGGCTGATAAACAAAGCCCGTTTACTGATAGACTGTCAATGGCTGTCAATTGTTGAACGATATACAACTCGATTTCCTGCCCACTGCTCATTCAGGAGTCGGACAGACTCGACCAGCGCCTCTTTTCTGGAAATTCAAATATGCTAGCTAGCTATCCAACGGTCAAAATAACATCAACAGTAATCTGGAGCCTCTTTCTCAGACATGTCTGTCCATGTGGTTTGTCAGTAGTCTGTTGGCTGGTATATCATCACGCCACATTTGCCGGCTTCAGGCTTGTATGTGACATGGTTAACTAGGGCATCGGCACCACACTTAGATATATTCTTGGAGATCTCAGTTCTAGGTAAATTCTCTCCAACAATTTTTATCATTTACGACCCATTTACAACCCATTTATGACCCAAGAAGAAACTACTGATTCAAAATACAAGCCCCTTGAAAAACTCTTCGAGACGCTGCACCTCTTGGACCTATGTCCGATCCGTGCACTCTGTAGGAGCCCACTTAAAGGTTGATGTTGATGGGGCTGCAGCCAATCACGAGGAGACCGTTCTGTCATTGCACTACTAGTGAGCACAGATGTAGCATTTTTGAATGAACTACTCACGAAACTGTTGCCATTGCAGCAAACGGCCTGGGAGTTGCTAGTGATGTATGTCAGTTTTGGTAACCCAAAATTGTCGCAAAAACCATTACCATTGGGTCGTGCCGGCGCCAACGACAGTGATGGGGCTGCAAGTCACTGAGGGCAGTCAAGGTCAACATCTTCCGACTTGTAACACACTCTATAACTTACCGCCAACTTGGCCGGTAATGGGGCCAAGAAGGAGGCCGAGGAGGCCAGCGATGATGCCGACAAGAGGGTTGGAGGCCTGAGTTTCGAACAACGATGTGAGCTAGTACCTTGAGGACCTGTTCGTCGTGTAACTCACGGCTTCGAGGCTGTTGCAGCACTGCTGAGTGCCAGTGTTGGCATTGCAGGTGACAGGGGAACCGTCGGTGCGGCTGGAGATGCTGGCCGCAGAGGCGCAGAGAGCGAAGAGGAAGAAGAAGAACAAGGTGTGGAAGCGAGCGAACATCTTAGAACTTTGAGTAGCTGGGATGCTTAGTAGAACTGGGTGTTCAACTGAAGTAAAAGCCATCTCTCTTCAGTCCTTTTATGCATTCACGGCCAACCAAGTCCAGTAGCCGAGCCGTAAATGGTTTTCCTGTGCCAAGATGTTTTCTGCAATCTGTCAGAAATGAGGCTGCTAAACGGTACCCCGGGATATGACAGATTTGACAGTACGTGCGAGGGATCTGCAAGGTGAGACCTTCACTTTGGGCTGCTCGTGGCAGTTCAATATATCAAAGAGTGCGCACTGATTCCGGTGTGGGCCCGCCCCCACTCGCTGAACATGACCAAACATAATTATTGGCCATCGTCATCGCACAGCCAATATTGGCTGAGTGAAAGCCCTGCTCATTCGAGCGCAAAGGTATTTGGTAAAGTTACGCTTGTTGGATATAACGCATAATCTCATTCTGATTTTCCTCTTCCCTGCAACATTGGCCTCGCATGGACCTTGTTCTCTGCACGATAAGGTCGTGTCAGTCGCATGTCGCATGTCGCATGTCGTGCCACAAAAACGAGCTTCGTGACTCTTGTCCTTCGTCAGGACCCGAATACTGGCTGCTCGGGTCGCCGGAGTTTCTGAAAAAGTTCTTGTGCGGCGTGCATGCAGTGGGAAAGTTGCGACCAAGACCAAGAAGAATCAGAAGATCATCAAATTCTGTCAACCACTCATGTCAGCGGGCCGGGTCGGACATCTTGGAAACAAATCCCAGTCAACAATCGGAAGTCCGCCACGTTCCTCCCCAACCTCACCACTGCGGACAATAGCTAGAGTAAGTCCTAGTGTTTCTGCCCCAAAGCAAGTCTTCTTGCAGGGCCCCGGCTGATGAAAAGGTCCGCTTATTGGTAGACTGTCAATGACTGTCAATTGTTGAACGATGTACAACTCGATTTCCCGCCCACTGCCACTTATTCGGGAGTCGGACAGACTCGGCCATCGCCTCTATTCTGGAAATTCAAATATGTTAGCTAGCTATCCAATGGTCAAAATAACATTAACAATAATCTGGAGCCTGTTTCCCAGACACTGTCCACGCGGTTTATCAGTAGCCCGTTGGCTGGTACATCATCACGCCACATTTACTGGCTTTAGGCTTGTATGTGACATGGCTTCATCAGGGCATCGACACCACACTTCTTAGATGTATTCCTGGAGATCTCAATTCTAGGCAAATTCTTTCCAACAATTTTTATCATTTATGACCCATTTACGACCCAAGAAGAAACTACTGATTCAATGTACAAGCCACTTGAAAAACTCTTCGAGACGCTGCACCTCTTGGACCTATGTTCGATCCGTGCACTCTGTAGGACCCCACTTAAAGGTTGATGTTGATGGGGCTGCAGCCAACCACGAGGACACCATTCTGTCATTGCATATATCAGTGAGTGGCCCATAGATGTAGCATTTTTAAATGTACTACTCACGAAGTTGTTGCCATTGCAGCAAACAGCCTGGGAATTGCTAGTGATGTATATCAGTTTTGGGAGCCCAAAATTGTCGCAAAAACCATTACCATTGGGTCGTGCCGGCGCCAACGACGGTGATGGGGCTGCAAGTCACTAAGGGAAGCCGAGGTCAACATTTTCCGAATTGTAACACGCTCTATAACTTACAGCCAACTTGGCCGGTAATGGGGCCAAGAACGACGCCGAGGAGGGCAGCGATGATGCCGACAAGAGGGTTGGAGGCCTGGGTTTCGAGAACAACGATGTGAGTTAGTACCTTGAGGACTTGTTCGTCGTGTAACTCACGGCGTCGACGCTGTCGCAGCACTGCTGAGTGCCAGTGTTGGCATTGCAGGTGACAGGGGAACCGTCGTTGCGGCTGGAAATGCTGGCCGCAGAGGCGCAGAGAGCGAAGAGGAAGAAGAAGAACAAGGTGTGAATGCGAGCGAACATCTTAGAACTGTGAGTAGCTGGGATGCTTAGTAGAACTGGGTGTTCAACTGAAGAAAAAACCACGTCTCTTCAGGCCTTTTATGCATTCACGGCCAACCAATTCCAGTAGCCGTGCCGTAAATGGTTTTACTGTGCCATGATGTTTTCTGCAATCTGTCAGAAATGAGGCTGCTAAACGGTGCCCGGGATATGTCAGATCTGACAGTGCGTGTGAGGGATCTGCAAGGTGAGACCTTCACTTTGGGCTGCTCGTGGCAATTCAATATGTCAAAGAACGCTGATTCCGGTGTGGGTTTGCCTTCCCTTGATGAACATGACCAGATATAATGATTGGCCATCTTCATCGTACAGCTAATGTTGGCCGAGTGAAAATTTTGTTCATTCGAGCGCGAAGGTATTTGGTAAAGTTACGCGTGTTATTATGAATGTGGGTCAATTTGCGACCAAGAAAAATCAGCAGATCATCATCGAATTCTGTCAGGCACTCATGTCAGAGGGCCGGGTCGGACATTTTCAAATCCCAGTCAACATCGGAAGTCCGCCACTGACGTTCCTCCCCAACCTCACAACTGCGGATAATAGCTAGAGTAAGTACTAGTGTTTCTGCTTCAACGCAAGTCTTCTTGCAGGGCCCTGGCTGATGAATAAAGTCCGCTTATTGTCAGACTGTCAATGACCACCAATTGTTGAACGATGTACAACTCAATTTCCCGCCCACTCGTTCGGGAGTCGGACAGACTCGGTCATTCCCGTTTTTTCTGGAAATTCAACTATGCGATCTAGCTATCCAACGATCAAAATATCATCAACAATAACCTGGAGCCTGTCTCTCACACACCATGTGGTTCGTCAGTAGCCCGTTGGCTGGTACATCATGACGCCACATTCGCCGGCTTTAGGCTTGTAAGTGATATGGCTTCATCAGGGCATCGGCACCGCACTTCTTAGATATATTCTTGGAGGTCTCAGTTCCGGGCAAATTCTCTCCAACAATTTTTATCATTTACGACCCAAGAAGAAGCTACTGATTCGATATACAAGCCACTTGAAAAACTCGTCGAGACCTTCGCTGCACCTTGTGGACCTGTGCTCGGTCCGTGCACTTTGTAGGAGCCCACTTAGAGGTTGACGTTGATGGGGCTGCAGCCAACCACGAGGACACCGTTCTGTCATTGCACATATCAGTGAGTTGCCTATAGATGTAGCATTTTTTTACTCACGAAGTTGTTGCCATTGCAGCAAACAGCCTGGGAGTTGCTAATGATGTATGTCAGTTTTGGTAGCCCAAAGTCGTCGCAAAAATCATTACCATTGGGTCGTGCCGGCACCAACGACGGTGATGGGGCTGCAAGTCACTAAGGGCAGTCGAATCAGCATCTTCCGACTTGTAACACACTCTATTACTTACCGCCAACTTGGCCGGTAATGGGGCCAAGAACGATGCCGAGGAGGCCAGCGAGGAGGCCGACAATAGGGTCAGAGGCCTGGAACAACGATGTGAGCTAATACCTTGAGGACCTGTTCGTTGTGTAACTCACGGCTTGGACGCTGTCGCAGCACTGCTGAGTGCCAGTGTTGGCATTGCAGGTGACAGGGGAACCTTGGCCACCGCCGCGGCTGGAAATGCTGGCCGCAGAGGCGCAGAGAGCGAAGAGGAAGAACAAGAACAAGGTGTGAATGCGAGCGAACATCTTAAGACTGTGAGTAGCTGGGATGCTTAGTAGAACTGAGTGTTCAACTGAAGAAAAAGCCATCTCTCTTCAGCCCTTTTATGCATTCGAGGCCAGCCAATTCCAGTAGCCGTGCCGTAAATGGTTTTGCTGTGCCATGATGTTTTCTGCAATTTGTCAGAAACGAGGCTGCTAAACGGTACCCCGGGATTTGACAGATTTGACAGTACGTGTGAGGGACCAGCAAGGTGAGGCCTCTACTTTTGGCTGCTCGTGGCAATTTAATATGTCAAAGAACACTGATTCCGGTGTGGGTTTTGCGTTCACTTGCTGAACATGACCAGATATAATTATTGGCCATCGTCCTCGCACAGCTAATGTTGGCTGAGTGAATGCCCTGCTCATTCGAGCGCAAAGGTATTTGGTAAAATTACGCGTGTTGGATATAACGTATAATCTCATTCTGATTTTCCTCTTCCTGGTACTTGCAAAATTGGCCTCGCATGGACCTTGTTCTCTGCACAATATGGTCGTGTCAGTCGCATGTCGCATGTCGCATGTCGTGCCACAAAAACGAACTTCGTGACTCTTGTCCTCCGCCAGGACCCGAATACTGGCTGTTTGGGTTGCCGGAGTTTCTGAAAAAAGTTCTTGTGAGGCGTGCATGCAGTGGGAAAGAAGTGCCTGCATAGCCAAATTAAAGTCATGAAGTACGGCATTACCTGATAGTGACCAAGTAACCTCTTGACAGAATGGTGGTCCCGTGTGCACGGAGTGTCTGATTTACTCATTCGCTGTTCACCTCATCATTTGTTCACAGAAAATCACTCGATGCAGTGACACACTTCTTTTGATTTTCTATATCCAAATTCATATCCCTGGTCTCACGACGACACACGACAGGTCAGGTCAAGCGAGCGCACAGCTTCTGTCGTACTACCGTAACACATTCAATCGGGTCCGCCTCAATGCCGCTAACTTCCGGTTTGTCGCACATGTCTACTTCTGGCTTAAACTCTTGAAGTTACTGCGAAGAAATGAGCGGCACATGTGCTATGTTTAGAAAAACCCTACGCACTACGCAATCATAGCGAGTGGCGAGTCTACTACCTGCGCACGCCGCAATGGGACGATCTGCGGTGTCATTATGGGGATGTGTGCACTGTGGGGGAGATGATAATGCGGCGAAGAACCACTCAAAAAACTTAGGACCACGGGGATGATTTCATTGGTGGAAAAAAGAGCCCGAGTCCGACACCGCCTAGTCTTCCATACTCCACTTTTCTTTGATGCTCCACAGTAGAGCTGTCCTGGATTGACGGCTTGATTCACCAGCGAAAACATCATGAAGCCTCTGGCCTGGTCAATTTGTCTTCATTGAACTGGGTTCAGAAGTATTAAGTGTAATTTCAGCCCACTCTTCTTCGCGGCTAGGAATAAGCGTTCCGCTAGCTTGAAGGATCGTCATAACGAGGTCATTCCGTCCGGGATCGGGAGAATTCGAAGGATGATCGATTCCGACTTCCATTGATTTAGTTTCCATTTTGATCTTTACAGTAAGGCACATTGTCATCGGCGACAATTGGCTCTCGGATTCGGGCCTACATATTCCGGCACATCGCACCAATCAGATTATCCGCGAGTTATAATAACCGGCGCTGAAAACAGTAGCCGCCGTTTTCCCACTGGCGGCATTTCTGCGGCTGACATAACGGAGATTCAAAATGACAACTGAATTTCCTTTCGACGGTCGCAGAATCGGGAACGCCTCACTAGATTATACAGTGGCCAAAGGGCCTTTTCAGTCTAGCTTTTATGTAAACGATCTGGAATCCTGCATATATTACAATTGAACGGTGACTTGCGAGACTAAGGCAAATGCGATAGGAAGAACCCATGATCAGCACCGCACTACGCGCTCATCCCGGAACATAAATCACCCTACCTCTGCCCAACGACGTAGTACGCATTTAGATTCTGATATCCCTACAACCACTTGTCTACATATCTGGTAGGTATTGTATTCACCATTCCAGGAGTGACAGCATTGCGTTGAATAAAGTTTCAATAAATCCTTATATGCATACACAAAGAGCCAAGATTTCCCACATACGCCGAGACTACCTACCCCGACCGTCTGTGCTGCTGAAGCCTGATACCACGAGCCACAGTCCTGAGGTTACATCTTGGCTATATACATCGGCTCATTATGCCTGTGCCGAGGCTGCCGATACTGGCATGAACAACGGCGATCGCATCGATGTCGATTTTTGATGGCCGGTTTTCATTTCCCGGGTGTTCATTTCCCGGATGTCCTCTATTGAACTAGATAAAACGAGTATTTGACTGGATGAACATCCTAGGGTTTACATGAAAAGAGTATGAAAGTCTACTAATCTGCAACATCGAACAACGCGCGTGGAAAGAACAAGGCGAAGTCCATTGAGTCCAATAAAGTACAGTAATTTTGATTGGTCCATGATCTATAATAGAAGGAAGGGTCGCGGAAAGAGAGTGGCATTTACTCGACAGTAACAGATTTAGCCCTGAGAGGTATGTGGTCAGCCGACATGTCCAAGTATGCATCCGCCGGCAGAACGTGGCGGAATGAAGAAAAAACAACACGCACAAGTTCCTTGGGAAATCAACATCACAACCGTTCTTGACCGCAAGGTGATAACTAAGCAATTGGAGAGGAATGATATTCAAAAGACCCTGGAGGCAGTCAATGGTCTTGGGCACCCGGATGGTCTTGGCAGCAGGGATGCCCTCGTCGCCCTCATTGCAGAGGACAATTGGCTGAGCCTTGCGGGCGGTGATCTGGGAAAACGCGGACTGGACCTTGGGGTAAAGGGAGTCCTGGGTCATGATGATGATAACTGGCATATTCTCATCGATCAAAGCGAGGGGGCCATGCTTCAGCTCTCCAGCGAGGATACCTGATGACAAAACGTAAGTCTTTGTGTATGGCTGGCCTGGCACATGGGCTCGGACCTTCAGAGTGCATGTAGCTGATTTCCTTGATCTTCAAAGCACCCTCAAGGCAAGTTGCGTGCCTGATAGATGCAACACATGATTAGACTGATTGGAAGGGCGAGTGATATTTTACGTACTGGTAACCCCTGCCCATGAGCAAAAGACTCTTGTTCTGAGAAACGGTCGTTGCAAGTTGTTGAATTGCCTGGTCGAGCTCGAGGACCTTCTTGATCTGGCCAGGAAGAGCATGGAGACCGTCGATGATCTGGTTGCGGCGCTCGGTGAAGGAGATACGATCCTCCGAGAGCTGAAGCGCGATCATCAAAAGGGCTACATACTGGGAGGTATACGCCTGATGGAATACATCTGATTAGAATCATTTCTATATAAATGGAACGACAACTGACCTTCGTAGAGGCAACACCAACTTCTGGACCCGCATTGATGTGGACACCGCAGTGAGTCTCACGCGAAAGGGTCGAGCCGACGGTGTTGACAACACCGACGCAAAGGGCGCCTCGCTCCATGCAGTACCTCAGAGCCAGAATGGTATCAGCAGTCTCGCCGCTCTGGCTCAAGAACACGCAGACATCATCACGGAAGATGGGAGTCTTACGGTCTAAGAAGTCGCTGGCCAACTCGACGCTGACGGGGATCTCGGTGAGCTCTTCGAAGATGGCGCGAGTGGCCAAGCAGGAGTGATAGCTGGTACCGCAAGCGATGAACACGATGCGGCGGCCACGACGCATGATGGGCAAATATGCGCGGAGCCCACCAAGAGTGATCCTGTTTTCATCGAAGTTGACGCGTCCACGCATCGTATTGACGACGGACTCGGGCTGCTCGTAAATCTCCTTTTGCATGAAAGTGTCGAACTTGCCCTTCATGATGGCGGCGAGCTCGAGCTCGAGAGTTTCGATGCTCCTGGTGGCGGCGATTTGACCAGGGGTCTGGTCTCCCTCCTCCTTGCGACGAAGACGGTGAATGTGCAGTTCACCCTCGGAAATGTGGGCAATATCGTCGTCCTCGAGGTACAAGACGCGCTTGGTGTGCTCGATGACGGCAGCCGCGTCAGAAGCAATGAAAAATTCGATGGGCTGAGGAAGGCCATCTTCCGACATGAAGGCGCGGGATTGAGTGCGGAGGACCTTGGGGTTGGCCGAAGGTGGTGAAAGGAGCGCAGTCGGGGAGTTGGGCTGGACTGAGTAAGTAGATACATCGGTTAGTGATTTGCTTTTTCAGGTATATTGATACGATAACTCACGGCTGTCCACTCTTGTGTCGTTGCTGTCTTGACCAGCGAACTCGACATCAACGAAATCGACCTTGAGCTTCTTGTCCGTCTTAACACCAATAAGAAGTGGGGATCCGCGACGCGCGGTAACAACTTCGTTGGGGAAGTGTTTGGATTTGAAAACGAAGGCAAAGGATCCCTCAAGCTCCTTCAGGACCAGCTTGATCAGATCGGTGAAGGTCATATATTTATCGGTCCTGGAATCGTAAAGGAACTTGGTGAGGATGGCAACAGCCTCCGTGTCCGTCTCGGACTCGAACTTGTAGCCACGCTTCTGCAGGACCAGCCTGAGCTCAGCGCTGTTGGTGACGATACCGTTGTGGACGACACAGAACTCGCTCGTCGTGTCAGAGCGAAGAGGGTGACAGTTGATCTCAGAAGGAGGGCCGTGAGTCGCCCATCGGGTGTGTGCGATGGACACCTGCGAGATCGAAGTCTTTTGGACATTTACGGTTGATGAGGCGATCTTCTTGCGCAGGCCCGCGACTTTGCCAACTTCTTTGAAGTAGATAACGTCTCCCGACTTATCACCGTCAACACAGAGACCAGCTGAGTCGTATCCACGGTATTCCTGGCGAGCTAGGCCACTGCAAAGGACCTCGAGCACCTCTTGGCGAGTCTGGACGTAAATATGTCAGCATCGGGTCTGTATAGGGGCAACAAGTGTTCCCAATTTATTCCAGCAATAGCAACAGCCATCGCTGCAAGTAGATCGGATACAAAGAGCAGATGACACGAACCTTTTCCTTCAAGAAACTGCAGTAGGCGAAGATTCCACACATGATATTCTGAAAATTCTTGATCGTCGATAAGCTCAGGATTCTCAGCAAATGCAACAAGCAGTCAGCTCACTGGATAAAGCGAGGAAAGGTATAAAACGCGTTGAAGACTAGTTGTGGATGAAGAGGGGTTGAAAATGCAGATGGATGAACGAACGCATTGAGGGCGCCTGAACCTGAACCATATATGGAGCAATCGTGCCAAACACGAACAAGCCCGCCGCATCGCTTTCTCAGACTCCAAGTCTCAAACGTGCCACAGCCTCAATCCGTTCATCACCACCCGTTGGCGACCGGCCCCATTAGCCATGAATATGTCATGATCAACTTATCGATTTGTTGGTCGTTGCATACATATTCTTTGATACGTACACCCCACCATTGTTTCATCGCACACAACTCCAGGTCTTCCTCACTGGCCGCGTTCCGCACTTTCAGGAATTACTTGGGAACTGGCGATCTGAGAAGATGGAGAATGGACTTTTTATCCAGCCCTCCGAGCTACCAAACTTGTAATCTTGTCTGACTCTCGGAATGTGCGCTGGGCCGCTATCCATGCTCCGTTACTCGGGCTTGTCAATGGTGCCAAGAATCACGGCGTGACATCCCCGCTGGAAGTCTAAGTATTACTGCATCGGTGCATATGATATCCCGACTTGACTGGCTGATGAGTGGCACCAGCCGAGCGCTGTCTTGACACAGGCCGGTCCCATACGCCACGTCAAATATAACTGGGGATCTTAT
The DNA here is from genome assembly GCA_018858115.1 of Tephrocybe rancida. Classification (NCBI taxonomy): domain Eukaryota; kingdom Fungi; phylum Basidiomycota; class Agaricomycetes; order Agaricales; family Lyophyllaceae; genus Tephrocybe; species Tephrocybe rancida. The sequence continues at coordinate 65,034 of JABCKT010000084.1, forward strand.
ACTATTCTAGCTATCCCAGTGAAATAAAAATAAGTTTCGATTTACTAGGGTACTGGCGATCTCATTCTGCGACGATGAGTGCATATGGGATAGTACGTATCGAATAATGGCAAGGGGTTGCCCGAGCCATTTAAGGCTAGGCATGTTCGGAATCAGGCAATTGTGAAGTCTGGATTTCTATCACAGATTGCTGAACTTGAACTAGTGAAAATGGCCCGCGTATGATGCTGATGGTCAAAATAGGATAGACAAGCTGAAGCCCAGGATGAGAATATAACAAGTCGAATATCGTTGAACTACCCTCACCGATATCGAGATGTAGGTCAGTCGCACGGTATAGATGGCAATCACCTGGGCCATAGAACGAGGAGGTGAGGCTTGCATGATAGCATAGGTGATCTACACAGCAAGTGAGTGTCGCATTTGCATGAGAAACTTGTTACGCAACCTGTAAGCATCCGTACACGGCACCTGACTCCAGTAGAAGGAGCAGCACATGCCATGAACTGAAGAGCTGTTTTTGTTTGCCAATGGCCCGGAGTACTTTCCATTGCTCCCTACCAAATTGATTTTGTATTGTCACGAAGCGAGTAGAGGTGGAGGGGCTCACCATAACACACATCCAATCAACGATGAAGCAATAAGATTCGGCACGAAAGCGAGTGCAGGAACAGCGTCCGCTAAGTTAGCATACGTCGAAATCGCTGTGTTTGTTATCTCAAGGCATATCATGGTGACTACGGCGCCTATGCATACAGCAGAAGAGATGTGAGGTTCGTGAAGGGAAGTAGGCGAGAAAACAGCATACCAAGGGTAGCCACACATGGTATAATCGAAAGATATAACACCCATCGCTTTCTCCCAGAAATCATCCACGCTCGCCATATGACAATGGCATCGTTAAACACTGGCTGATTGAAAATCAGTTCGCTTTGCTATGCAGAGGTCAAGGGTCGCTCACAACAAGCAGTGCCAGCCAATCTACCCATATGTCAAGTTTAGCCACTAGAGGATACACGGACGTGGAGTAGTGGTCGTTCAGATACAAATCCGAAGGGCCGAGCCTATAGGCGTCGAAGAGCACAATGCGGTCCCACGTTATGACGGCAGTGAACATCGTCAATGCTAAAAAATCGAGGGACGCTGTTGCTATCATTGCCCAGGAAAGAGGGGTTCGCCGATTATGTCTAGCGATGGAAGTTCAACGAGTTAAGTATAGAGAAGCACACGGTAAGTTTTAGTCATTTCTCACTTGATAAGGGAGGAGATGACAGTAGCCGACAGTGGAGCGAAGATCCCTGGATGAAAAACCGAGTATTAGTAGGGATATCAAACTGAAGAACATCGACAGCATTTCGTACCGTAGCAGAGAGGCACTGAAAACATTGGAAATATCCGAACGGCCAGGAGATGACCTTGCCAATCGAGAAACTTGCGCTCTTCAGGTGTCATGAACACGTGAATCAGTGGTGGGAAGTCGGATAATCGTCAGTGTAGGTTACTGAGTAGAGAAGTTGAACCAGAGATCCTCACACTGATATATGTGCAGTACAGCTTCCGCCACAACGAGAAAACTAGATCGCAGCGTTGAATACCGAGTATGTCAGAGGATCTCGGAGTTGTATCATGAGCGGTGTTGGTCAAGTCGCGATCTTCAGAAGTTCGAAGGTAGGCTTAGATTTATCCATCATTTTGAGCACTAAGATCTTGTCCGCAATCCTCGTGCCAAGCACTGTTGAAGGACCTCGAGTGTTTGCTCAAGCACAGTGAATCAAGAGAGTGTGGAAGTCTGGCTGTTCACCGAGCTCGCCGGGCATAGAGAAAAAGCCGTGTGTCGCAGCCGTGGGGCCGTGTAGAGCCGTATAGAGCCGTCGCGGCCTTGCATTCTCCAGGAAATTGAGCCGTCAAACGAGGGTGGATGCATTTCTGTTGAGACTTGGCCAAGAGACTCAGGGACTCGAACGCTGTCGCAGCCATGGTCTGCTTAGACTCGGGAGTCAGTGGGAGATCGACTGCCGATCTAATCATGATTGATGGCTGATTCAGATTCACAAAGAAACGAGAAAAAGCTGGGTTGGGTCTGGGCCTACGGTGCAACAAACGCAAGTTGAAAGACTTTCACGGGCTGCACAGGCGCCAGAGCTGGAGCGCGTTTCTTGAGTTTCGCGCATGCGAGAGTTGGTGAGCCCAGACTCCAATTTGATCATTCATCGTTGGAATCATGGCAGTGGCGGGGAACGATCTTCAAGTCTGATCATCATGAATGTGACGGCCACCGCAATACGGAATGAGCCACTTACTAGCGCTGCCTTTAACTACAAGGAGACACCGCCCACGAAAAAGTTCAATGCGAACAATCAGGGCGTTCTCGGTGAAGGAAACAGACGGCGCTGCAGTCCCGTCGATGGTCGGCGAATCAAGATCAAGAAGAGTAAGTTCATGGATTTGAACGGAGTGGCCAAGGGCCCTATCAGAAATTCTCAAATGACTGGTAATCTGCGAAGGTGAAGTTTTTACCTCTACCTCTCTACCAAACTATTGGAATGGATGGGTTGATAACACATGCTTGCGCCAAGGATCATTGAAGACCACTGCGCAGCGGCGTGACATCCCCATCGAGAGACCTATCGGTGCATACGATGTCCCGGCTTGGCTGGCTTATGTATCATGAGCACTATTTTGACACATGCATCTCCAGAATAATCTATGCTGTCCCATTAGCTTCGATTCCGTCTCGACGGACTCGTCATTCTGGCCCATACCTCAGTGTACACGACATAAATAGCAACCCTGTGGAAAGCTTGAACTGAATTAGGAGCTTATACCATAAATAATGTCAATCTCACCTGGCAATCGATTAGTTCAGAGGCAGGGTTGACCAGCCTGTGTGTGTCAAATCAGGGTCGGTCATCACCAAAAGTAGACCGCGCCACACTCCTGTCACAATTAGCAGCCTCGCATTCGGCGCCACCTGCCACGTACCTGGACCCCAAACATCAGTCTCAATATTCCCTATCCATCTAATTGAATCAACGTGCTGAGGTTGTTGCCCTTATAGCGCTTGAGACCCTCCGATGATTTCACGTTTGTCGACAGAAGGTAGGGGAGGGTTCGCAATGTTTATTGCTCGCTTACATACACACCACCGCTTTCGCAGGTAGCATTACACTCAGCAAGCCCACGTTTGACCGTTTCGTTCCACCGTTTCACACACGTTCCACGACTATCACCATAAGGTCAACCCAGTGATTCGGACTGTGTTGTAACTCACGAGCACCATCAATTTGTTCCTGGCCAAAGTCAACGCTTGGTTGCGACGCTACTAATGTACAAAGAAAGACCCAGGGAGGTGAGGATAAACTACAATCTTCTTTTTTTTCAAACAGCCCAAACATTTTCAAGCCCAAATCCAGCTGAGGGGATTGCGCTTGGCAAGTTGTCCCCCAGCATGGAGGCCCGCGCGGAGGGCGCGTGCAGCGCGGGTTCCCTGTGTCTACATTTAGCTCTCCGTTTCTTGAAATTTGGGGTTGGATCACTTACAGCAGCAGCATGTTTTCCCTTGCGATGATGTTTCTGTTCGCGCGATGAAGGTCAGAATGCGACATTCGATGTGCTAGTGATTGAGGGCAAAGTACCTTGGGTGGTGCCTCAGCAGCAACGGCTGTGCTTGTGCCGGCAGCAGCGGTGGAAACAGCGGATGCAGCCGTAGCGGCAGCGGCAGAAGCAGGAGTAGCAACAGACTTAACAGCAGCGGCCGATGTTGCAGCAGCAGCAGAACCAGCAACGGCGGTCGCAGCAGTACCAGCAACGGCGGTCGCAGCAGTACCAGCAGAGGCTTGCTGAACTACCACGCAATTTCCGAATCCAGCAGCCGTCTTAAATGACTAGAGATAAGAAGTTACCGCGTCAGTCAATCTCCTTCAAGGAAGGACGGGATGAAAGACTAACAGCGAGGCACAAATTTCCCGAAGTTCCACCGGTACACTTGGTGCCAGCGGGCAAAGACGCGGTGACCTTTTGAGAACCAACGCTTGTTGGAGCCTGAGAGACAACAATGAATAAAACATGGTGGGGGTTAGACAAAGGTTGAGATGCTCACCAGGTCACCATTCGTCGCAACTTTTCCGGCGACAAAAGTCTTCCCCGCACCAGTTGCGTCAACAGTCAAGCTGACCTGGCGCGAACCATCCTTGCCCCTGTATCGGCCTCATGACATCAGTAAAAGATAGGTCCGAGAGTTTGAGAGTACACACGCGTTAAAATTGGTAACAGTGGCGACAAAAGATCCGTCGGCCGCGGCAACAATTGGGGTCGCGGTGTTGATGTTCGCGGCGATGTTGATTGACCCACAGGGTTTGGCGGTCGAAGGTCTCTGCACATCGGACCGCTTGGGTGTTCCTGCGACACCGAGAGCGGGGGCGATGGCGGCGTGTGCCTGTGCCTGACCCGAGAACGTCAGAGCGACAAGAGCGACTGCGAAAAGCCTCGAGAACATCTTGCAAGGAGGGGTTGGGGAGTGCTGTGTGGATGTGGATGTGAAGTGAAATGAATGTGAGGGCACGACGCTAGCTAGCTAGATCGATGAAGTGAGAAGAAGGAACCGGTCCTGGGTCAAGGAGAGGAAACAAGAGAAAGACGACGGAAAGGAATGGGAGGAAACTGGAACAATGAAAAGTGAGGTACATATAGGATATTGTTGCCTAAAAATACATTTACCGTACATGGTTCCAGAAGGCCCGCAAGATCATGGCGTCGTCAAGCCAGTGAGATGTCCTGTCTGTGGTTGTGAGCCCCGTGACAAGTTGGCACAAGTTGGCATAATCTTTCGTCCACAACGTCGCTTGTCTGAGTCATACCATAAAAGCTGGACAATGGCAATGACATGGACCCACTGGCTCCTCAACAACTCAAAAACACCCTTTTGGTGTGTCTTGTCCTCAGCTCCAACGACATTATTGCCCGTGCATGGCCTACTGGCTGGCACACAGATTTTTATCCGGCGTATCCAAGGGCCGCATAGTGTTGTGTGATAGAAACGGTGTTGAGGAGTTCTAGAATCTATAAGCGATATCCTGCGGGTCGCTCAAGGGAACAAACGCATGGGTTTTTTAGGCCCTTGTAGTCACGGTTAACGTTGTCGTAAGGCAACGTTCAACCAACGTCCAACTGGATATGGTCCGGAGCTGAGCGAGTGGGTCCAGCCAAGAATGAACATCATGGCTGGGTATCGAAAGTCGAATATCTACAGTGCTTATTGACGTTTGGATCATGTAGAATCGTGCCTGATACCAAGGTAGCGAGATGACATTAGAATTTTCAGATTTAGAACAAGTTCAAGTCAACGGTGGTCGTCCTTGGCTACTATGTAGTGGAGGTAGAAAATAGATATCATAATAGTAACATAGTAACAACTGCAGGCAAGGTGACTCATCAGGGAAACGGACGGTCCATGATATTCTTAGTTGGCAAGATCGTGAGAAAGAAAAAAAGTTGAGGTAGATCCAG
>JABCKT010000085.1:0-69833 GCA_018858115.1 Tephrocybe rancida
TAACCAGGTTTCTCAAGAATGACTTTTACAGAAACCCGGGTTATCCTTGATAATGGGGTTTCTCAATAGAATAATCCACTAGCTTTTCTCATATCGATTTTTTATATGAAACTGCAGGAAAGTTGCAGCGATGCGAAACCTGCCGTGCCCTATCTTTTGCCTCGTCAGGAAATCCTAAGGGTGGCAAAGGAACTTGGGGGGCATTTTCTAGTAGCCGGCGGAGTCGCTAGCTTATGTGCGTACCGCTTTCCTACCTTCGTTGTTCGAACCTCATAAGAAATTAGTTGCATGGATCGTGACTTTTCCATTTGTTGCCGTCAAGACGCTCATTCAAGGAACTGAGCGTGGTCCTGTTCGTTGGCCCCATTTAAGGCCCGCACAAACCCTTTTTATGAAAACCTTTCTTTGAGACACAGCCATTCCACAACACCATGTTTACCATAAATAATCATATCGCACAGAGGGTATACAAGTGTTTTTCCGGAATCCTGCTCTTACTCTACTCCGGTGTGTCTATCTATTATATCCCCTATTCGGGCAATAAGAAATCCTACCACTTAGGGCCTTTCCTGTGGGCATGGCTGGGCATGGTCAAGGGCATGGTTACTATAGTATGTTGTTTTGGAGCTATTGCCCGCTTACTCTCGTGACCATTTGTCCTGGACTTTCATGGGCAATGGTCGTTGGTCCCAATGTCACATAGACATTCGTGTCAAACAGGCTAGAGTGGTGTTGACGTCATTTCGAGGTTTCTGTCAATGAGTCAACGAGCTTCACAAATTGAGCACGTAGTGCGACTCGAAGCCGTGTGGTGGCGTCCGATGCGACGACTCTGGACCGCAATTGGTTAGTTATAATCCTGAATGCTGGAGTTCAGCTCATTTTTATAATAGGTCCAAGAGTAATATGTACTGCCAGTTGACTTTGAATTTGCCATACTAAATTTGCTTCTTCTTTTGCCGGGCCGGATCAAGAGCTTCTGATCTCAATTGGCGAACAAGTTCACCCTGCTTTCATTATACTTTCGACAAACAGAGGAACACATGTTCGGTCCTTTCCTCTTGAAATCTTGCCAGCAGGTGTTTTGTGACCATATGTGAGCTTCAGCAGCGTGGACACTGTAACTCGCTGAAGCAACTACGACAATCCCCGACCTTATCACAACTTTACCAGACGCGACACAACTTATTTACATTCCTTAGGGTGTATACAACATACCACCATTGAATGAGCGGTACGCTATGTCAACACACTTTCAGCATTCAGAACCTCTCTTGATCTCACGCGCAAGTCAAGTCTCTTGACCCTACGGTCGACTTTCTCGCTGGGTCGGTAGCGGTAAACGGCACTTTTTTGTGGCCATCGGTGGAATACACTAATGCCTAGAGCAGGGAATCACTGGTTTGGTGGCTGGCTTTCCGTTGGACACCGGTGTGTGGCGGCTCACTCAGTCGCGTTCACGCTGTCAGCTGCTTACCAGTTGAATGCGTCCACAGTGAAGGTGCGCTTCCAGAATCCAGAAATGGCCGTCAAATATCGAACGACAACGCACGCGATTTCCACCATAATACGTGAAGAGAAGTTCATTGGTCTATTCAAAGGGATTACGTCCCCATTGGTATGTTACCAGATTGCATCTTGTGGTGGTTATTGACGCCTAGTACGCAGGCCTTGAGTGCATTTACGAATGGACTCGTTTTTGCCTCATATCGATTCTTTATGAAGCTGCAATTGGACCGGGGCGATGCGACGCCCACACTTACCCAAGTCACGCTTGCGGGCATCGGGACCGGTGTTGTGTTCTCGTGAGTTTTGCTTGCCACTTCAAATATATTCAACGCTAATTTCGACCTTAGTTTCTTGAGCACACCGACAGAATTGGTCAAGATCAGACAGCAGAATTGTATTCAAACATCATCTTCCGCCTACAATACCGCCCTTCAAATATACAAATCCTCTGGCGCCTCGGGATTGTATCGAGGATTTACTGCAACAGCTCTGCGAGATACTCGCTATGGGGCCTATTTCTTTGCTGTGCGGGGGTCGTTGATTTACACCAGACATCTACTTACTTACTTCATACCAGTATGAAGCGACCTGTCGCTCTTTGTCGTTTGCCCCGCCTGGGAGATCTCAGAGCAACGATGCAATTACCACGACCTATCCCTGGTGGTCTTTGCTCTTTGCCGGTGGAGTTGCCGGGGCTTGTGAGTCCCGTCCCTGCCCATGCATCAACGCTTTCGTCACTTCAGCCTCATTTGACGAAACTAGTTGCATGGGTCGTGACCTTTCCTTTCGATGTTATCAAGACGCGCATTCAAGGAACTGAGCGTGGTCGTTTGTTGGCCTCCAGAACTGCGCAATCTCCTTCCACGAATTCGAAACGCATTTTGAGGCTGGACGAGATTCATCCCTATCACAGCACAATGTCCACTATACTTCACTCGTACCGCACAGAGGGTGGAAGTGTGTTCTTTCGGGGCCTTGCTCCGACCTTGATTCGGTGATTTTTTCCATCTTATCACTCCAGATGATAAATCCTTATCCCCACATAGAGCCTTCCCTGTGGGTATGGTTACTTTCGCTACTTTTGAAGGTGTCGTTCGGTTGCTCTCGTGACGCCCCGGACTTCAAACCAAGTGATCCTTGGTCCTGATTTAGACAACAACCGAGTTGACCAGGTGGAGTGGCGTTGACAATGATTTCTGTTTTTATCAAAGGCCTAGGCCTGGGCCAGACCGTCACATCTAAAATACGACACGGCGATTATACGCTAACGAACAAGATATGGAAGCGTCCGGAGATGTCAAGATAAGCTTTTGGATGGGTGGTATGGAATACAGTGTGCGTGGTATAGAGATATGATACGGCGAAAACCAAGTGAATACAAGTGCATAATGACGTGCCATGGTATGGCGACTCAGAGGTAGCTCTAAAGAATCGAGATGGAGCAGCAAAAGATAGCACGGAACGCCTTTGTTCCGAATCCTGGGTATGGGCTACACTCCAATAAAACGATCAGCTGTCGTGCATGATCTCATCCCCGTCACTGTCTTGTCCACTGTCTGACTCTTCATCCATCAGATAGTCTCGGCCACCCTCGAGTTTTGCTCGAGCATAATATTCCTCCTGCTGCTCCTTCACCGGAGCCAAATTACCAAGAGTCAGCAGCGTTTCTGCTAAGAGGTTTTGCAGCTCCTGCACATCGGGATCGCTGAGCTCCTGCGCGCTGGCAGAGCCTTTTGCGCGCTCAAAAAAAGCAACGGCCTTGAGCAGCCCTTCCCGTGCCTCTTGAGCCTCTCGCGAGTCAGCGAGGCTCGCGTCCGACTCCTCCATGGCGGCCTCAAAGTCCTCGTACCGCGCAGTCCCTACGACAAGCCAACAGCGTCCCCTGGCACGGTTGATCGGCCCTCGCCATGCGTCCATGTCGGCCTCCATTTTCATCTGGTTAAACACACTGTCGGCCCACGAGGCCCAGAAGTGGCGCTCCGTCGGCACTGTGAGCTTCTCAGCGACCGAGAGCACCTCCGACGCAATTTGAAAGAGCTCCTTGGGGCGCGAGAATAATTCGGCAAGGAGCGGCTGTGGCTGGGCCTGCTGCACGTTGTGCGGCATGCGGAAAATACCACGGGAGAATTGGTCCATTGCAAAGACCATTAGGTCGTTCGGGGACGCGCAGGACAAGGTCATGCGGCGTGTGATGGGCGGGCGGTGACTGGCGATCGTGGCGAATGGCGACTCGGGAGGCCACTCTGGGTCATCTGCGAAGAATTCTGCCATGGAGGGCGAACCACCTGTGGGGCCATGGCGCTCTTTGCTAGCTTTTGCTTCGCGAGTGATAAATTCTTCGGCAATGCAGACAAGGGTGCGACCCCAGATGATGGCCATTTGCCAGTCTTCGGGGGCTTCGACACCGCGACCGCTTGTTCGACTGGGTAGACTCTCACCCGTCTCGAACACGTCAAGAGCGGCGAGCCAATACGGCACAGGTGTTTCGGGTTCTCCTGGAGCTGCTTGGCTTGGATCTTGTGCAATCAGGTTACCGAACATAAAGAGTACGGTTCCTAAGATGACATGGAATGCGGTGGGTAGTTCGACACACTGGCTGAGAATCCGTTCATTGGCTGCGGACATAGAACTAAATTGGAGACCAGACTTGCCATTTGAGTTCTTTTAGGGGTGTTGAGCTTAAAAGGATGCTGGGCGTGGCCGCATCAGGAGGTGCGGATGTGTGGTGTTTCGGGGGTGGATTTTTAAAGAGTACAGATGGATCCGGGTATGTCAACATAAATCTATGGCATTCGTGGATGACGCCCCGGATAACGAGCAGGACTTCTGAGGCATCTCCGTCTACACGATCTGCCATTTAGCCAACATTCTTATAATTGATCGTGCGTCCAACGCACTTTCATACTGATCAGCCGCTTGAGCATAAAGTTCTTTGAGATCCTCCCAGTCTTCATATGTCCACGACGGATTTTCAGACGATGAACCTGGCCCGGCGGTGGAAGACACATCCATTTTTTGTTTCAAAGAGTCCCAGTTACTTCCACGATCGGGATATGGGCTGCAGTTACGGGAGTAATCCCAATAGTAGATCTGCTCGACGTCGCTAAGAGTTTCAAGGGACAGAGAACGACGAAGAAGATTTGACGATGAAGACGACGATGAGGAGGCGTTGTCGTCGTCAGACTCGAACTCTAAGCCGGGCGGTTGCCTTTCGTAGTGATGTGTAGCCGGGAGCCGGGGAGCCATCACGCGGGCCTTCCAGAGGCCTCTTGGCCGTTCTCGTTTTTGAGGCATCGTCGCTGGCAACATTTTGTGGTTCTGATTGTTAAAAGAGACAGGGAAGGACATTGATTCGCTCGCATTTCTCATTAGGCAGCGCTGCATATTTATCGACCCGGAGGTGGTCCATTCTGGGCCCTGTGTTGTTCTATCCCGGAGTTTGAATATTTCACAGTTGGTCTGGGCCAATCTAGAGCATCGCACAGCCATCTATTCATTGACCATTCTGTCCTCGATACTACCGACCATACACAAATATAGACCCTACCATCCTCTTCTACGGCCCCCCTTGCCCCACTTCTCTACCAAGAAATCTGTCAAGAATTGGTAAACCTCCCGGTTGGCTCCTCTGCGCGAGATAGAGTGATCACTATATATTATCCGGACAGTGGCAGTCGGTCGTTAGCCAATCAGCAAACAACTCTCGGCAGCAGTTGTAGTAGCAACCAATAAACCCACCTATCAGTGAACATCCTGAATCTGAAATTCCGGACCTGGGCCTTGGTAAACATATCGAGCAGGTGCGCCGAATTCGCATAATGCACATTATCATCACCACTGCCGTGAGCCAATAGGTAGTCGACGTTGTGAAAGCCTGTCACATTAGAGATGGAAGCGTTGATGTAGCCCCCAGGATTCAGTTGTGGTAGGTTCATGTAACGCTCAGTGTAGATGGAATCTAGACGACGTCAGTCAACTGATGGGCGCGTGTGAGAGGACGATGGCCATGTGCTCACCATACAGTCGCCAGCTGGTCACAGGCTAATCGGCAATAACAGTCGGTCCGATGAGAAGGGAATAGAGTTTGCAAGCATATGTCACGCACCGCGACTGCCATCGATAAAGAATGCACGCCTGCATTGGCTTCCACAACTTTCGAAGCCATGAAGCCGCCGTATGACTGTGTCCAACTTTCAGCTTGCGTCGAGAACCCCAAAATGAAACAAAAGACTAACCCAGCCCCAAATGCCGACACGCTTCCTGTCCACATATTCCTTCGCAGCCCAGATTCTGCAATATGGTCGCGTTAGATCGCACTAGGCCACCCGAGGCTTATCAGCATGTTCCACACACTTTGCGGCGTTGATCTGGTCAATCGTTTCATAGAAGCCGAGGTTATCTTTCACTGGATTCCTCAAGTGGCGGCCCTTGTATCCCGTACCACGCCCGTCAACAGTGACTATAATATATGATAGGCCACAGGCCAAGTAGTCGTGCCAAGTCCGGGCGAATCTGAGGTCGACCATCTGGCTCCCGGGACCACCGTATCTAGAGCGGGCATAATGGTCAGTGTCGGGTAGTGGATCAGAGGTCCGAGGACGGAGGCGTACACCCGGAAGAGAACAGGATACTTGACGCGCCCAGAATCATCCATCCGAGGAGGCCGAAGTTCTTGCACGTTGAGCTCTGTAGCCGTGCGCGACATCGGACGATTTCAGTCACGGATGAAAATTTCACATGAACGATTGGAAATACGAACCATAGCCGTCGCTAACGATCGTAGAGTGGATAACGGTTGGGGCTTCGTATTCCATTGTGACATTCGTCAGCCACTCATTCTTGGTCAATGAGTGCTCAAAAGCTAGACAACGCCAGTCAACTCGGTATAACAATACAGTGGCTAGGGCCTTACATGAGTTGCCCACTTCAACAATCTTCTGCCAGGGGATCGTAGGTCCTTGATAGTTCAAGACATAGTAGCCAGCGCCAGGAGAAAAGCTAGTGGAGTAGAACGATGGTTTGGTTGCATCCGTCAAAGCCGTTGCCTCGGCGGTCTTGAACGGAAGGTCCTTGGGCAAAGCCGTGGAATAGACGTGACGTTCGATAGACGAAGGGTTCGCTGCCTCGAAATACCTGCACCAGCCAATCAGATACGCCAGTGGACCGGGTTGCTCGGCACTTACACCACTGCTTTCCTGACGTCAATGCCTTTGATACCGCCGGTGACCTCCCATTTGCCACTAGTGAGGAATTGCGGTGTTCCAGAGCTCGCCGGACTGAACAACGCGATGTGATTGTATCCGTCGGGAGTAGGCACAACGTCGAGATACGCGCCCGCTCCCCCTGCAGTGAGATTAGCAGGAAGGGGGCGGATGGTTTGGTCCTGGACATAATGAATAGATCAGCTTTTATTACGAACCTCCTTCTTTTATAGCTTACATTATCAATCCAACCGTTATCCCTTTGTTCACCCTTCTTTCCGAGCTTACGGACGACTTTGCCCTGTGACCGGGCGGTAGTATTGTCCAAATTGAACAGGACAACGTTCCCGTCATCCGCGTTACGGTTCACCTCCTTCAGGATTAACTCCGAGTTGCCTACCCACGTAACCTCTAGCACCACACTATCGTTCGAAGGATGGCGTTCCGGCCACTCTAGCTCGTGAGTGTTCTCCGCTGCAGGGAAGTCGACGCCGGTAGTCGACGCAGCATCCACGAGGTGGCGAGCAAAGTCAAAGACGCGAACGGAGACGAGGGGATTGTTGTATCCAGGCTTAGGGTATTTCATGATGACGTCGCTCGTGTACGGGATGACAGCGTCGTTGTCGTTGGTGGGATTATAAATAGGGAAATTGTATTCATCTACCGCGGTTTCGTCAAACACGAGGAAGGCGAGCTTGGTTGCGTCGGGGGACCACCAGAGAGCGAAGTCGGAGGAGAAGATCTCTTCTTCATAGACCCAGTCGGGAACACCATGAAAGAGGGAGGCATTTCCTGAAGAGGTTATTCGGATGGGGGATGAACTAAGGAAAAAGTGGTCGGTTTCAAGGTAGCCATGAAGGTGTGATACGGTACGCACGTGGGTGTAGAGAGAACATACAAATCGTTCTCTGTGACATAGGCAATTGATTGCCCTTTGGGCGCCCAGGTTGCGTAGGCAGTATTAGATGGATCAGTAGGGGGTATAATAGGATGTGTGGTCTTTTCTTCGATATCGTGAACGTAGTAATTTCCAAAAGTTGACCAGCGCCATTGCTGATAGAGACAGAACTTCGTTGACTATTACTCGGGGTATTTCATACTAATCTCTCACCTTTCGATAGCCTGTCTTCAAAAGAATGTATTTCATATCTGGAGAAAGGTCCCAGGAAAACCAAGAAAGTGTGTTGCCATTTTCCTATAAGCAGTCAATATGGGTTGGAGTGTTATTGAACAGAAGAGGGGCTAACATCTTTGATGTCCTTGGAAGAAACCAACACCTTGGTGGTATTAGTCTTCAAGTCTACGAGCTTGAGATCACCAAGCTCAAATATCGAGAATACGCCATCTCCGGCTGTCGGCACCCAATCAGAGCATGTGAGGGACAGATGAGAGCAGAATGTACCTTCTGGGACCCAATTGACAGTCTTTCGCTCTGCACTAAAAGTGCCGTTGAATACATGATCCATGGTAATTTTGCGAGTGCCTGTACGGTACTCGACGGCCCCTTTGTATGACCGTGCAGCGAAGACGCCAATGAGAGAGGATAGAGCAATGATGATGAAGAGCAGGACAGCCAGCACGCGAATAGAGGTCCACTACACAGTAATAATGATTAGCCATGTAGCTCAAATAAACGAGTGAACACTTCAAGAAGTTGTTGAAGACGAGTGGCTCTCGCTGGAACTTGGAATACATACGTGCTTCTTCTTCAAGTCCTCAGTATCATCGCTTGTGTGGCCAGAGCCCGACGCAAACCCACCGCCGAGTTCTGCTAGACGTGGGCTTGATGGTGCGGTACGTTTATCTAAGAGTCCTCCCGTCTCTAGGTCATCCTCATCGTCAGAGCTCGGTGGATCAAAGGGCCCCTCTCCGTAGTAAATCTGGGGCCGTGCAAGCGCCGTTTGACCGTCGGTGAATCTCGAGCCCTCCGCAGGGGCATCTCTATCCGAGAGCCTCTCGTACGGTGAGCTGGGCATGGTGGAAGTTGTCGACAGAACAACCGAGTTTTACTATGAACAACCTTAGCTTTGAAACATTGATCGTGTCCCCCCGAACAGCGGTGCAATCAAGGGCAGTCAGTGTCAATAAGACCCTAACCCTAAAATCATTGTTCTTCCTTGCTGTCCACCATCCTCCACCACTACATGGCAGTTGAGTGTGCTGCCACCCTCTAGGTCCATTGTATAGTGTCTATATAAGACCATACTTCGGCATGGCACCCAAACAGAATTCCAATTGGGACCCCATACTTCTCATCTCGCAAGCAAGTCCTAATGATTCTATGAACGAAACAATTGACAGCTAACGGGTTGTGAATGACCTTGCAGATTGTATCAATGCAGACGCTTCATTACCTTACATTATCAATATTAATTCCGCCGCTACTCGCCATGTTTGCTGAGCCAATGTCTCTCACGTATGAGGGAGGAGCGGCTAACATCGGTGAGTTTAGTTCCAAATTTCTTATTTTGGTTAGTTACACAATTAACAGGCATGATCATGGACTGGCGGGAAATGGCAGGCCACCCGACAGTTCGCGGGATTCACGGAGAGAAGTGGAGGACATCATGGGCCTGGAGTGGAGGGAAGAGAATCGGTTATGGGCAGGAGGGATGGGACGGTCGAACGGATCCATTGCGTGGTTGGGTTATTGCCCTATGCTGGCTTGCCGCGTGCTCTGCTGAGTACGTACAACCTCTGACTTTCAGAACCTTTTACTCATCCCAACCTTCGACATTCCTCCGTCAATCATTATGGTTCTTAGCATTTGTTATCTTTACACTCTCATCCGACGGCCACGGCTCATCCTCGACTTCACATTGACGCTATTATTCAATCACCTTGTTCTTACGAGCTACTACTCGGCCTCAATACCAACTTCTGGCTTCTTCTGGCTCATCATGATTGGGGGTTCCATATTCACCGTCATTATGACCGAACAATTGTGTGTGAAGAGAGAGATGACGGAGGGACTGAGCGTGCTTCCTATTCAGGCAGCAGAAGACGAGGCAGTAGAGGAAATGGAGCTGGGTTCGCTTCTCAGACGAGACTAGTATGTGCCCTCAGCTATGTTTAGGCAAGTCGCGATATGCTTTAGCCACATAACACCACTAATTGTTGAACAGATGACCTTACGACTTGATGTATTTATAACCCCGGTTTAATCTACCACCGAGATGACTTGCATTTCGGTGGACTAGGAGACCGTGTCCATTCCATTTCTATTTGAGAAGATTCGGCAGCCTACAGGTATCAAGAACATCAGATTTTCGCAACATCTAGTTCGTCATTCTTCTTGATCGCTTTGCGTGTCAACCTCAACTTGCGCTGTTAGATTGGGATTCTGGCGCCCTGGCATGGGACTTAGTAGGAACACCGACCTTTTCGCAGATCTTAGCCACTAGAAGGCCTCAACAGCGCCGTGTTAGTTGGATTTTCAGCACTTGAACTTCAACCTATACATAGGCGCCAATCTTTCTTCGCGCCACTACGGTCCGGTGGATGCGCGCCATGAGTGTATGTCAAGGACCCGCATCCTCGAACATTTGATTCTTTTAAGTTTTCCCCGACTCCACACACGCTTGGAACCGGCGCTGCCAACAGTTAAAGGATTCCAACTCGGGCCTGCAAACTTCTTTGCACTGCCAGTGTAAAGAGAACAATGAGGAGTGGAGCTCGGGGTACAATTGCGATCATTGACCATCGTGTCGTAAGATTTGGATTGGCTTGCTTGCAACACAGCTGGAACGGTGCTATGTCCGCCGCTTGGCGTAGGCATACTTAGACCAATATCAAACATCGTGATTCTCGGCCGAGTCGTTTTCAACACCCTTTTGTCTTATGACTCCAATTTATTGGGCAAAAAGCTGTGAGCATGTCCACAAGTAAGGTACATACACTGACGATTAATTTGAACTCCCAGTATTGGCCCTGCACGATTCGGTTACGAAATGTCGATGAACTTCGGATCTCATGTATCACCCCCATTGATTTGAAACCTACAAGGGTTGGCTACTTACATCGCTCATTTTGGCCTCCCTTTCAATAAAACGTCTCAATTTCTGTCAATCGTCACGACCCACAGCTTATGGCGACGACCTTCATAACGCTTGGTACCTCAGCGTAAAAACCAGCCCGCGTAAACCGGATTGCCATAATTTCATCAGGGGCATCTCACCAGTGTGACAATGAACGTCGACAGCTTATTGCACCACAAGGTCCGCCACTTCGAGTCATGCTCTGCTTTCATTACATCCTTATTGATTCCGCCACTTATACTGACAGCCGTCCTATACATGAGTCGTGCATGAAGTGCTTTACTCGCACGACTATGTAGCATACGCGATCGGATACCACTTTTAGCACGCGATAAATCCCACCCTCTCGTGGCAAGTCAGAAGTGCCACTGCTCTGACAGGTTGGCTCATATCCGCGGTCTACTACCCTACCGAGAGCTGGACATTCATCTCCAGTTATTACTGTCGCGAGTGGCCTTGAGGATGTTGGTCGGACCCCAGTGCTCATTCCGAGTCGCTACGTTATCGCGTCGACAGGAGACCTCCGCGTACATAATGGCGATGTTCGTAATATAAGGAAATAGACCCACCCATGTGATCGCCACTACTACACAAACTTGTCGCCACCGATCGAGGCCCGCCTGCCTTGGAAGTCATCGATGCGCACGCCGCAATTCCTTATAATGATTCGAGGCCGGGTCACTCTTCCGCTCCAGGCTCGGGCCGCTACACGTCTATATGTTCCCGGAACTACTTTCATTCGGCTTCCACGTTAGATCTACATAGACCCATTGTTGCTATTATCCATTGGAAGTCAAAGATCGGATCGTATGACGAACACAAAAACTGGACCCCTGATCACGGAAAGCTGAGGGTTCTGAACGACTCCATGATCTGGTCACCAAAATTCTGAGGTTGTCCTGCTTGTTCTGGCCACACTATCGCAGATCCATGGCGGTCCCGCGCCAACTGCGAGATTTGGGGGTCCGCTGCGTTACTGCGGCATCTAAAGCCGATCATCGACATATGAGTCGAGGGGAGATTGCAAGACAAAGGAGAACGTGGCAGAATGTGTTCTGATTGCAAGAAGCACGAGGCTTAGCTACCTCCCAGCGAATCCACTATCGCAAAGGTTATCTCAAGTATGGCACGGATACAGGGCCGGTATATACGTCCACTTATACTTTATCTTACCCCTCCACGGTTTTCCCCTCGTTGAGATAACGTCGACTGCGTTTCGCAGGGCTGTGAAATGACAGCGCCCGTCCCTCACGCGGTGGCTGCGCCACAGTGGGGGGCAGCCGTCTAATACCGGTCATGATAGTCCACCAATACTAGATAGACGCTGAGGCGACGAATTTGCCATATCCAGGGCCCCTTTAACTCCGTGCGTGAGGAAGAGTACACTGTCTGTGTTGCCAGGCTGTTCTTATGAAGCGTTTTCGTGTAGATGTGCTGACATTCATGCAGCATGGAGCGGGGAGGAAAGGTTCTGCGGGCCCCTTTACTTCCGAGTCTTGATCATCATGAGCAAGTCCGGGCGAGCTCCACACGTAGGCATAGCCGCAACCTGCCAAAGGGAGCAGGTCGTCCGTTCGGTAGATTCTCCCGTATATGTCCTGCGACCGGTAATGAGTTTTGCTAAAAATTGCACACGCCGTTGCTAGCGGCAGCCGCATCAGCCTCAAAGATAAACACTTCTCCTAAGTGACGATATAGTCATCATCAATGTTGGCGTTGTGGGCCGGATGTGGGGGGGCCGAGTTGGTGAGCGTCTCCACTGGAAGGGGACCTAATAATTGTCCCAAAGAGATCCGCATCTCACGCCTTCCCCACAGGAGTCGAGTGTGTGTGATCACAGAAAAATAATCAACTCAACATTGCCAGGAGATTTCCCTTACGACAGACGACAGCTGGAGAGGATTGTAGACGCTCGAAGGAATGTCAGAAACGATGCGCAGCAGATGCAACTATTGAGGCCTGGAGTGACTGATCTGAGATATCGGAGTTTGTCCCAAACAAATACTATCAACCGAAATTGATTGAAGATGTTGTTTTTACTCACTGACGAACACTATGACCAACTCCCAAGCAACTCGTATTTCGTTCATGCAGTAAGTCCCAGAAGTTCGCTTGGTGTATAGATATCACCTCTTATGGGACTTTTGGACGCCCCTCCTTTCGAAGAAACTGCTTACTTCGTTTGGTATCACGTCAGGCCCAGATCATTATGACAGGGTCCACTGAACTCGGCGGGTCGCCACTTCAGGTTCGACCTGGTATGAATGGTGGGTAAAACGTAATTCCGAAGACGGTCTGGCAAGGTCTCATTTTTGTAAATAGTATGTAGGAGGAGCCGGCGGACTAGCAAGCGCCAGAACATTCAAAATGGGGGCTGCGCAGCCGAAACGAATTCTTGGGCGCTTTGTGACACTGTTTCTGACTGGTGGTGACTTGTTCGCAGTGATCGCAGACAGATTTGATTTCAATTCGGAATTACACCTAAGTGGGATAGTTGGCCGCGGACTCAGTTTCCACTATAGGCGCTACCCTGCCTTAGGCTTCTACAACCACGAGACACGTATCAAACCCATATAAGGCCGACGGCGCAAGATTGCATTTCTCGCCTCCCTTTCCTCTCTTTCATATTGCCCGCCCCTCCTGCGTCCTTTCCTCATGGACGCCATTAAGAATATACTCTCGCCCTTTGGCATGAATACTGGGGCCATTCAGGATACTCTTGTTAGTCCCCTACCCGCCACATTATACGTACTGACTCGACTGCCACTCAGAAACTCGTAGTCATTGGTGGAACCGTAGAAACCGCTCGTCGCGCTTCAGTTTCAGCATGGAACGGTTTCGTAGACTGTATGGACTCCCTCTTGCTATTCTATACGACACCAGCTCACCTACCATAGCTTTCTTTCTGACAGCGCACTTCAGCCAAGAGGATTACCCCTACGATTGGTAGGTATTATTCTCAGTTGTATCTTCTTTTGCTTACCATGCCCCCTCAGGTTGATGCATTGGCTTGCCAAGGTATAATTACTGGACTGTGCTTCTCCTATTTAGCATTGACACATTGCATTGCTGCTTAGCAACCTGCATGGGGTCGTAGCAGGGAGTTCGAAATCACTACTCGGTCCGCTGGACGTAATGGACTGACGGAGTCGACGACGGGAGATTTGGAAGAGGAAGAAGAAGAAGGAGAGGGTTTGGTGCATGGTCGCCGAAAGCGCAAGGTCGCATTTATGCCTAGCCTGGGTAAGTGGCTTGCCATTCGGTTGATTCGGTTGATGAACATCACAATAGACACGACACATACAATCTATTACCGCGGTCACTGGCTAAGGGTGCGTGTTTCGGGCTAGTACGTCCTTGGCCAACCCGCTTATTGATGCTATATCCGGTAGATTACGCGCACCAAACGTTACCCCGATTATGGCCACGGGTCATCGCTCAAGATTAGGTATGCCCGGCGTGTTCGGTGATTTGGGTGCTTACTCAATGTCTCGCGATGTCTTGTGAACAGTGTTGTCGCCCGCAACAATGATATCCTTAAAAAGCTCGTTCTTGAGGCCAAACGTGAATACGAGAAAGATGCCGAACATCGTGTCCACATATTTTTGGCAGACACGTAAGCCCCTTAGCTTGTCCCCATATGACAAAATCTTATTTTATTTTACAGTACCTATGGATGCTGGCGCTGGAATGGAGCCAGGCAAAAGAGGCCCATGAGCTCTATCGTCCTTCAACCTGGTGTGAAGGATATGCTGTTGGCGGATTGCAAAGACTTCCTTTGCTCTGAGGAGTGGTAAGTATATGTTCGGTTTCTACCATCCTGTACTCCTCTGACGCTCTCCAATAGGTACGCAGAGAGAGGTTCGTCGATCGTGAATTCATATAGTTGTATTAACAAAGCTTGTCGATCCAGGTATTCCTTTCCGGAGAGGTTATTTACTCCACGGTGTGCCTGGGAGGTGTGTCTTCGTTCTCCAGTACAAGCAG
The DNA here is from genome assembly GCA_018858115.1 of Tephrocybe rancida. NCBI lineage: Eukaryota > Fungi > Basidiomycota > Agaricomycetes > Agaricales > Lyophyllaceae > Tephrocybe > Tephrocybe rancida. The sequence goes on from JABCKT010000085.1 coordinate 14,735, forward strand.
ACTTACTGATGCTCACTTTGCAGTGGCAAAACCTCCCTCATTCATTCTTTGGCTGGAGAGTTGGGTCTTGACATCTATGTCGTCTCCCTCTCCTCCAAGGGGTAAGAATATTTCCTTTGTTCTGACATTTAATCTAATGGACGTAACCTTAGAATGAGTGATAACACGTTAACCACATTAATGGGTCATGTACCGACGAGGTATGTCCGGACTATTGATAAATTAGGAACAACATTAATATTTACCGTCGCACAGATGTATTTTGCTTTTGGAAGATTTGGACGCGGCATTTACGCGTTCAGTCAGTCGTGACTCCACGTCCACCGGAGCGCCTACTGCTGCGACGTCAGCGACAGCGAGCACCACCACTGAGACTACTGACGGTTCTACATTGAGTTTGAGTGGCTTATTGAACAGCCTCGATGGAGTGGCAGCTGCGGAGGGACGGTATGTCTCACGCGTTATTAGTTCATCACATTACTGATGGACTTTTGACATACACAGCCTTCTGTTTGCCACGACAAATCATATTGAACGTCTTGATCCTGCGCTCTCTCGGCCAGGTCGCATGGATGTCTGGGTAAATTTCACACACGCAACAAAATGGCAAGCCGAGGGAATTTTCAAGTGCTTTTTCCCCTATAAGCCTGCGAGCGCCGTCGCAGTAACCGACGGGACGCCCACGGATGCTTCTCAAAAGAATCTTCCTTTGCCCAAGCGCAAGGCCCCTTCACACGTTATCCCTTTGCTCAGTGAGGAAGAGATTTCTGAGCTTGCCAAGCGCTTCGCCGCGGCCATTCCTGAGGATGAGTTGAGCGTGAGCTTATTGAACATTACGTCATCACCTTTTCATCGTTGACGGAACATTTCGATAATAGGTTGCTAGTCTCCAAGGCTATCTCCTCAAGAATAAGACGCGCCCTCGTGAGTGTGTTGATGATGTTGACGAGTGGATCATTCAGGAGCGTGAAACGCGTGAGAAGTTGAAGAAGGAAAAGGCTGAAGTGAGTCCTCTTCACACGTCCTGGATCCAGATTCTCATGCTGTAATACAGCGAGAGGCCAAGGAAAAGAAGGAAGCTGAAGAGAAGGAGAAGAAAGAGGTAGGCCTTGTTACATCATTCATTCAATGCTTTTCCTAACTTGTCTTCGTCTGATAGAAAGAAGAGAAGGAAGCCAAAGAGGGAGCTCATCCATTGTTTGTGTGTTTCACGTTATTGACATCCTGCCAAAGAAAGAGGAGAAGGAGGCCAAAGAGGTAAGATTGCATTCCTTCTGTCTCTTATTCGGTTGCTAAGTATTGTCTTCCAGAAACTCGAGCGCAAGGAGGCTCGCGCGAAGGCGAAAAAGCAGCAGCTTGCTAAAGAGGCTGCGGCGAAGAGTACCTCTTCTACAGCTACCGCAGCTTCGACTCCAACTGAAATAGCTCCAGCAGCAGCGGAGGAAACTACGGCCACGGAGTCGTCGGCCTCTTCGGAATCCGAGAGCACGGGTGTAGATGCTGACACCGAAGAGAGTGTCACCTCGGACGACGAGAGCGACAAGTCTGAGGAAGTGAAGGAAGAGGCAACAAAGGAGAAGGAGAAGTGGGTTTCAGTCAAGGGAACTACTGTTGCCGCTACCTCCAGCACAACCACGCCTGTTGCTGATGCCACCCCCTAAAGTCCCAACAATCCACTAGAGGTTTCTTGGCTCCTTGCGCTTGAATGTGCGGCTGGTCTCCCATGCTTGCATGCTGGAGGATTGCCAGTCGATTGTGCCTCTTTGTCTGTCTGCCATTTGTTGTCCCCTCTCGCTGCTTGTTGCGTGCTTCGGGTAATCATCGTGCTTGCGTGCTATATACGATACGATACGATATGAATGACTGACCACATGTCTGATACTTACTTACCTACACGATACATACAAGAATGACATAGCTTTTTGGGCTGCTGCCCACTTTATAAATACCATGCTGGTGGGTCTGAAATACAGGACTTAAGTATCTTGTCTTGAGTGTTCGAGACTAACGGTCTCTCCAAGCTCTCTCTCTACCTTGTGATAGTATACAGTTTCTAGAGACCTCGTGTATTCAATTCCCAGATTATGACGCAGTATATTGCTACTAGGAGGGTAGGTAAACCCCAGTGTAATCTATTAATCTATCTCGACTCGCGCTCCTAATCTATGTCGATTTCAAATTGACATCTGAGAGGATCTTGAACGCCTCCTTATATGCATCCATCAACACCTTCACGCGCGCGCGCTCCGCCACCAGCGTCTCGTCCTCGTTGAGCATGTCCGCAAATAACTCGGGGTTGTATAGCGACGACACGAGCCGGTTCTGCACATGCTGCGAAGTGTGGTTGACGAGCAGGTGCATGATTGCCTTGGGAATCAGGTCTTGGATGCTCTGGCGCACGATACCGAAGTATGATGCAATAAGGGAGCGGATGAGGGATGTCTCCATCTCCTCTCGCACCGTCAAGTTAGAGCCCTCTGACGAGACCTGCGCCAGAAAAATTGTCAGCCGTTTCTCCTCTCTGTGTAGGTCAAGTCACTCACAGCTTCGATGTGCTTCCCAAGGCTCCTCATGTCGTAGGCAGCATTGTTACCGTCGATGCCCCGCTTGCCCGCCATGAGCCCCTGCGATAGCGTCGTCTCCGTCCCCGAGATATCCCTGCCTACGGGGACGATGTTATTCTGTCCCGTAGTGTGGTGGTTCCTCTCAACACTCGAGCCAGCGATGGGTCCTGGCCCATTCTGCCCAAAGAAGTAGTTAAGGAAAGTCTCGCGGGCCGTGGGCGACGAGCCGCTGCCGTTGGGCTGTGGGCCGCCGAACGCGGATTGCGGTTGTGGTTGGTTCCGTTGCGTCTGGGTGTGGTGTCGGTGCCGTGAGGAGGAGCGCTTGGTGACGGTACCCATACCCATAGCCATGGCGGAGGTGGTGGTGCTGGCCGAGATGCTGGACCGTGAGCGGTCGTGTACAGTCGAGGAGACCGAGCGCGAATCACGGGGAGGGAATATGCTGTCTTCGGACGAAGTTTCGTCTTCGTCTTCCGGCGAATGCACATTGACTACAGAGGGCTCGGTAGACGTTGGCTACAGGAAAACACGTTTGTAAGTTTCAGCTGTATTTTGAGCTGTAGAATGACTGACTCGTGGTGGTACTTGTGGGCGTTGCGGTGTGTTTTGTTGTGCTGCGAGCGCAGAACCAGAGATGAACGCAGGATGATTGGTGTTGATGTACGCCGCTTGTATCTCAATCAAGCTCTGAGCATACTCGGATGTAGGGCCCAACCGTTCTCGCAGAAGTTCCGACACGACCTCAATCAACTGTGCATGTAGCTTGGGGAACCTTTGAAGCTCCTAGTGAGAACGAAGAAAAGGTATAAATCAATAAACGAAAGCGAGTAGATAAGAGTTGATTCATGGCACATACCACACTGGTGCAATTATGGCAGATCTTCACCAGCTCTTCGTACACGAGCTCCACACATCTCAAGCTCGGTGCCTCCAGGAGTTTTATTTGTGGCTTGACGAGTAGGTCGAAGGCGATCTCAGGCACGAATAGGCTGGGCCGAGGACCGGTGGAGTTGCGGATCGCCGTCCGAATATCCTGGTTCTCGAGGTTATGGGTCGCGTCGATAGAGGCAAGTGCATGTCCGAAGACGTCATTGAAGATGTAGTATATCCGTGCGCCCCCGGAAAGCTCCTTCGTCGATATATCTACTTTTGTCCCTTCGATTGAAGCGACGAAATCGCGCGCGAATTGGGTCATTAGTCGGAGGATCAAGGACCCTTGCTGTTATTGGAATGAGAAGACACGCCAAAGTGGAAATGAAACTGGTGCCGAACCTGGTTCTTGTCTCCAAAGATAGCAGAATCGCCAAATGTGTTCAGTTCTTGCTGGGCCTGCCCCATCAGCGTGTTGAGCCGGGCTTTCATATCGGGCAGCTTGTCGCGGATATGGTTCATCAGCACCTAATATCGACACCGTCAACCCCCCTAACACTATAAATATACAGCGCAGCTCCACAGACCTGGTTGAGGCTTTTAGCCAGATACTTCGTTCCGTTCTTATGCGCAATGTTCCGGTAAGCGGGGTGGTTTCTGAAGAACTCGTTCTCGCTCTCGAGGGCATCCTTCATGCTCTTTTCGGAGTTGATATCCTGTTGGCTACGGTTCACGATACCAATAAAGCCCAACTTGAGAGGGTATACACGTCCAGTCAGGATGTCGAGAGCATTTGTACCGGCGTCCATGAGATCGAGCTTTGTTAGCACGCCGATGGTACGGCGGCCTTGAGGGTCGACTTGGCGGGCGAGTTTGAGTGATTCCGAATTGGCGAGATCAACATTGGCGGGTGACACGGAAAGGATGACACTGTATTTCCTCTTAAGTCTGTGTTGGTAAAAACAGCGAGTTAGGCGCACCTGTTAGGTTTTGAGATATAATCGAGGATGAGGTTGCGAATTTGCCGTTCAATGTCGCTTGGTTGGTCTCCAACAGGGATCTGATGTACCAAAAGTAAGTAAGGCGATGAGACGTTGAGAAGCCTGATTTGGACACACGCACTTTTGTCAAACCTGGAAGATCAACCAACGTCAAGTCCAAGACGTCTGGGCTGTATATCCTCAGCGATATCGGCAGCTTGCTGACGCCTTTATTCTGCCCAGCAACACGGAACGTCTCCTGCTCAATCTCTTTGCGAATCTCGTTGAAGTCCGTGAAGCGCTTGTCAATATGCAGAAATTGTGCCCATTCTGTATATGGCGGTGCGTTTGGTGAGGGTTCCGCTGGGATAGGTGTGTGGATCAGTTGGAGGACGAGCGGTCGCCGCGTTACGATTCCCTGCCCTCGAGGAAGAAAGTCGCGTCCGACAATACTGCAGGCTGTCAGTAATGTTCAAGTAACCAAGGAAATGACATACGTTTCTAGGACACTCGATTTTCCAGCGGACTGACTGCCAACCTGTGCCATAGCCATGTCGTAAGATTTCCGTAAGACACGCAAGAGTTTCAAAGAGACCACGTACAACAACGAGTTGGGGCATGTCCAGCTCCCCTCCTGCAGGCAAAGTTAATTTATGCGACATAGTAAAGAAGAAATTGACAAACCCAGGTTGCTGAACGTGTCCTGGAGCTTGTTAACCAGCTTAATTAGGTTCTGATCCATTTCCTCCAGCTAGTCGGTATATATGAACTATGGGGAGAGGAGGAAACAAAGGGTAGCCAAGCCGTTGGTAGTTTTACAAGAAACCGCGTCAAGCCTCGGCAACAATCCGGCACGAGAGTAGTATTTGCACATAATTGGTTTACACGCCTTTGATGGCTTAGATATTAATGTTGACTGGAAAACATAATGTCCTTTGCCAACCTTCAGCTCAAGAAGTAGCGTTTCTAGACTGCTTATACAGTGAATAGTTAGATGAATAAATATGTAGCCAGGTGCCGGTTGAACAAAAAATAATGAAAGACTTCGGTATGTGACCAAACGTGACAATGTGATATCGAAATCTCTCCCTTTCTCCAAACCATGGCACCTCCTCCAACTCTAGCATTAGAAGCTATCGACACCATCGACAAGCTAAAGTCATGTTCACCACATCTTATGCCCTTCCATATAGATTATTCAGGCCCGGCACCAATATCAACATACCTACGCGTCCACGCGGCAAAGGAAACCGTCGGCGCGCCAGCTCCCCCAGAAGAACCAGCCAGTGACACACAACCCGTGTCGGACACGCAGCCAGAGAGTGGACCATCTGACGACTCGACAGACAATGTGGTTAGTGCCGAAGGGAGCATGGAGGTCGACGCAACACCTCCAGCGCCGGTGGCATCGTCCCCTTCATTGGCATCACTTGCAACGCGCGTCACGGACGCAACGACGCGTTTTGTCTCGTCGTTTAGAGGCCGTACGATTCAGGGCTTGAAGGTGCCCGTGCCAGAGGGCTATATGGGCGTCGTGCTGCGCGCAGACGACGCGTCAGGTTCGCAGATGCGCGCGAACCAAGGCAGGGGCCCTGAGAGAAAGACAGCCCAAACGAATAGGACGGGAAAGAGGGAAACGAGAAGCTCTAGGAGTGCTGAGGCACGCGGTGAGTATGATGAACAGGAGGATGAGATGATGGATATAAACGAGGAGGAAATACAGACGTTGTCTGTTGCGTCTCGGTTCTCAAACTTTGTTGTTTGGCAGGCAGACCATCCTGTCGACGAGGGACGGGATGAGTATCTGCGCTCTGTCAATGAGTGGACGCAGCTCGCTCGTCTGGTATGAACGTCTCTATCTTGTGCAGAACGACCCAGTGATATTTATTTCGCAGATACATGAGGAAGAATAACCCCCACGCTCCCTGCATACCCAATTCAATGTCATACCTACGCGTACAGGCATTCTCATGTCATATCGTGTCGAGCCGTTCACGACCCGTTGGTTAGGTTTCTTTTGACCTATCTCAGTTGAGGACGAAAGCCCGTGCCTGAACCATTGCTGCAAATAGCGGAGAGCCCTGCAAACCGCGGAACAGCTTTGAAAGGCAGTGCCATGATACACGTACCTATCTTGGATATTCGATTCTTGCGTTGTGATTTCGTCACATCGAGGACCCCACAAATTTTCGACGGCTAGTGAACCGGTGACCGACGTGTACCTACGCGACCATAAAACTTGGGCTGGCTGCGCATTCAGCGACTGTTTCTGAACAAACCGAGGGTAAATCAGCTTCTACTTACCACATAAATAAGATCAGTAATCTACTCCTCCATAAACAACTAGCAAAAGCCCCAAAAAAAGCCAAATCGCCCCGCCCCGTCCTCGAAAAAATGTCCCCAATTAAAGAAAATGAAATGGGAATAATGCTCGTGAAAGTATATGTGTACGCGTCATGTCCGTGCAAGTCCACATATGAATTGGTTACTGCCATGTCATTATAGCAGAAGCGCGAACGCCATCGCGGAGGCGCTGAGGGCGAGGATCGTTTGCCACACGCGCGAATTCACACCGAGGGACGCGGCGGAGTTGTCCTTGGTGCTGTTGACGCCGCCGGTCGCATTGACGGACGAGGTGGACGACGGCTTGGCGGTGGACGACGTGATTACGCTCGTGAAACGCGACGTGGTCAAGGGCACGACTGTGGGCGTGGTGGTATCGAGCGAGGACGAGGTGCTGGGGTCGGCTGTCACGGCCGCCGAGGTGGAGGACGAGGTACCGTTGGTGAGTGGGGCAGCGAAGGAAGGTGCGGCAGCGGCGGTCGACGGATCAGTGAGCGCGCCTGTACCCCAGGGAATTGCTGCTCCCGTGCCGGGTTGCGTGGGGTTCGTAGGTGCGCTAGTTGCGCCGGAGGCAGATGCGATGGTGAAGCGGGTGGTCCATTGCTTCGTCGTCGCTCCAGGTGCGGAGAATTGGTAGAAGTAGATCGCAGCGTTGGGGGCGACCTACAAAGCGGGTAAGTCCGGAACTTAAAATAATAAATCATTCAATTGGACCTACCGAAGGGCAGATGTGATCAAAAGTTCCCGAGACCGTGCCATCAAGTTGCGTCGCCACAGCTACACAGAACTTTCAACAAAGTATCGAATGCGGCTGACAGGTTGGGTACTCACTGGTGAGATGGACCATGTTGAAGTTGTCGCCCGTCATGAGCTCAATGGCCATATCCTTCCATGCAGCTGTAGAATCTACGTCCCCGCCCCACTCAATATGGCACGTTCCGCCGACTTTGTATACGATACCAGGCCCAGGGACAGAAGGAATGACATCGGCGCGGACGAGGAGAGAGGTAGAGGCGAGGAAAGCCGTCAGAGCGAATGTTCCAAACATTTTCAAGGATAGGCTAGGAAGAGGCAACAAGACCAGCAAGTTGTTAGATGACGCGGGGCGGATGGCAAGCCGAAAAAAAAAAACGACTAGGAGCGGCTTACAGTTTTTATAGGAAGATGGTGATATTTTGATGCAGTGCTTTAAGGAGTGGACTGGTTTCAACGAGTGTGGGGAGGGCTTAAGTATTACAAGAGACGAATGAGATGGTGAGCGGGGTATAAAATATATAGCCACATGGACTGATCCTGCCCTGGTTTCATCACACAGCCACTGTTCCTTCCTCTAGGTTTCCTCACGCTTTTCAAGGATATTTATGGCCGTATATATTGATTGCTCTATTCAAACATAACAAGTCGAAATGTCAGACATGTAACCATTGATTCCCCTTCGAACTTGGTAAAGAATTTCCGAATCCTATCACAAGGCGACATCGTAAATTCTGTTCTGATTAGCGCGCACCTCCTTTCCATATACGCCGGGACGAATTCGGGGCCGCTGGATGCACATGTGCGTCGTTCAGGTTGAGGGGGTTGGCAGACGAGGGGTACACCACGAAGACCAGTTGCTATGTGCGACAATATTCCGTACATGCCGCCCAAAGTCAATCAGATTCTCATTCAGCGTTGTGCGGGATTGATGAACACAACAAAACAATCAGCAAATCAGACGAGCGCTACAAGTGACAAAAATAGCACATCAAGACCGCAAAATTTAGCGCTGCTGCATTTTTACAGTAGCAGCTCGAAACGAGACCAGAATCTGAGTGCCCAAGTTCAAATTTGGGCTGATGCTATAATTTTGGAAAGACGCCACAGTGTCAGCACGGGAGCGAACTGAGTCACAAAAAATGCAGGGTATGTAGGCGGGCCGCTACACCCTCGGAAAGATGCTAGCCGTCAAGATTGTCTTAGAGGTTTCTTAGCTGACAAAGTGCATGAACAGAACCATCCTACTCTGGAAGGAAGGGCCGTAAACTGTCCGTATCCGTCATGATATATACATGATAACCTGGGTGGGCTTCTCCCGCAATGCGGCCACGTGGTAAAAGAGACCGATGATATCGTTCTGAAGCCATAATTGGAGCGTTGAGCTCAGACTTTCTGCGGGCCTGGCGCGCTCTGAAGTATGGAAAGTCGTAAAGGATCGTGAAGTATACAAGCACAAGGTAAGGTACAAGAGAGCTCTTCGTTGTGGATTGCAGTGCCAGTTAGCACGCTCCGGAGCTCAGTGGTCATGGCCAGAATAAAATAATGTAACAAGCGACGAGGCTCGACCCCGTTCTTGGGCGACAGCCCTTGAGCAAGTCAAGGCTCGCAATGGAATGCCATGATAGGCATGCTTGTGTAGCAGGCGCGAAACCTATGGTTCGACCTTTGCCTTGAGCCCCGGGCTCTTCACGAACGCTTCTGCAAAGTCCTTGAAGTCCTGCTTCGAGCACGACCTTCCGGGCTAGTCGAATAGTCAACCTTCTGCGACAGTGTTGGAAAATGCCAGAACCAGGACAGACCTTGAGTGCGTAAATCACGATCTCGCATTCATCCTTCTGCTCCACTGGTTTGGTGTGTATGATGCGCAGGACGTTCTCGTCGGCGTCGAAGGTGCACCGTAATGAGGGGTGTATGCGGACGTTCATCGAGACCTGCCAGAGGGGCTCGCGGCGGAATACTGAGCATCACAGATACCCCAATGTCAGCGAAGGCATTGCAATGGTATCTCAAACTGGTACTCACGCAGCCGCTCATCCAGCGTGCTTTTGTCAGAAAGGAGCTTGACGTGGCCCAACATACCCTCCGAAAAGGGCTTGTCCCCGCGCTTGACATACATCCTAACGCCCTTAAGCTCCAGCTCGACGTCTTCTTGCTCCTCACCAGTGAGGTCTGCACAAAAAATAAGATCAACACACGATTATCCTGATCTCAAGAGAATGTGAACTTACGCTCCACCACGGTCGTCTTCGCGGTTGCAGCTGCCACCAGGACATGCGACAACGTACCCTCCTCAAGCTCGCACTGTGTCACATCATTGGCGTTCTTCTCGAAATTTGGCATAGACCAGGCAGGCTTCAAGCTCCCTGACTTGCTTGGAGACGCCGTTGCAAAAGCAGATCCGGAGCTTATAAACGCTGAGAATGCCTTCGAGGTCACGGGCCGCTTCGACTAACATTAAAGACGATCAGCCTGACGGCAAATTGAGAGTTGAACGAGGCAGACTCACAGGCTGGATGGATTTGGGGAGCGGAGATGATATGGTTGCCGATGACCCAAATACAACCTGTAAATTACAGGCATCAGCTCCAATCAGGCGGTACAAAATGGTGGGGGTACATGAGGAGGCGTGCTGGCACGCTCGTTAGCGGTGATTGGCGTAAGTTCCGGAGTCGCCGGAGGTGGTGTAGCTACAAGAGACTCGTCCTCTGATGATAACTCGGGCGTCTAAGGACATCTTCGTCAATTTTGAGCTCTTTTAGCTGCAGGAATGGAAAATACAACCTTTGCTTCTTCGGGCGTATCGACTACCGTTACGCTCGGAACAATCTCAGCGAGAACCTAGGGTGCCATGAAGCCCAGTAGTGATTAACATAATAATAATAAACTTTACCTCGGCAGATTCGCTTTCGAAAGATGGAGTCTTGCTTCGCTTCTTGGGAGGGTAGATCAGCTGAAGGTTCTGGAGGTGATTGAGCGAGGAGCACGAAAGGGAAAAATGTTCATCCTAACATGAGGGTATCCGACATCCTGGTGTAGTTGACTATGATGATGAATCCGCGAAGGCGCGTAATCGAAGATCACATACAGCAAGAGAATCTTCGTGCTCATCATCTTGTGCTCGTTTGCGTTTCAAGGAGGGCGATCCTGTCAGGGCCTCTGTTCTCGGGGATTCACCGACTTCCGAGGAAGTAGAATCTGGTATATCTGAAGTACCACTTCCATCTTGTGCCTTTCCCTTGAGGTCGCCAGTGGATGCAGACGAATCGCGTGGATCGAGGGCAATCGTACGACTGTAGCGGAAGACATGGTCCGGAAGGGCAATGAATTTGTTGATGAGTTTCGACTCGAAGCGCGCGTGCGCACGGCGTTCACGTACGATTCGGGGCCGGTCAGCTTGCGGGAGCAGGCGTAGCCCACAGTAGCAGCGAATGTAGCAAGTCCGTAGACTACGAGGTTCATGTCGTTGACAGCGGGAAACATATGAGCCAGCTCGTTTAGGCAATTAGTTGGTTGGCTACTGCACTCCAAAGATTCACTGTCAGTGTGTTTATTTCGACTTGGAATTGGGCGGCATAACTCACGAAATCGAGAAGATGGGCTGGCCAGCGAAGTGGGAGAGGTGAAAGTGCAAAAGCTGATACCCTCGGAAGAATTTTCACTCGTTTTCACGGATCGCCTGACCTTAGGCATGATGTATCTGCCTCGCTGCGAACACGAGTTGTGATATTGTCCTAGTCTAGTATCAACCAAGTTTCGGCTCCTTTACACGTGTGTTGCGCGGGCCGTATTAAGCGATGCTTGAAGCTTGAAGCATAGCTGACTGCTGGGTTGGACGAGCTGGTTCCAGTCTTTCAACTGTAGTATAATGTGATAAGATTTTTTTGCGTTCTACCAGCTGAAGGATGAAAGGACAGGAAGTCTGAAGTTTGAAATTGAAGAAACTTCACACATACAGTACGTGGGAAAGGGTTTCTCCACAAAGGGTTGGCGAAGCGTGAGAGTTCTGGCGCATTCACTCTTTCATTCCACTCTTTCATTTCAACTTCAACTTCTTGCTCCTCATCTGTGTCTCAACGCGTACAATGCACAAATGTACATAGCTTGCTCTTTCATTCAACTTCAACTTCTTGCTCCTCATTTGGGTCTCAACGCGTACAATGCACAAATGTACATAGCTTGGGACGCGTCAAATGTACCCCGCATCCCGACTATCCTAATATGAAGACTCATTCTGGATCTAATCATACCCGCACTATCAGCGCGGACATGTGGGAAACAACCAACTCAAGTCTCAGATTCCCAGCCTCAGGCCTCATTACTCATCCACGAGATTGCGTACAAAAGAGAAGCCGAATGTCTTAAGAGACCCACTCACTGTTCCAGCCATGTCGATATCTTCTGCGCGCGAATACGTTCTTACCAAAGTTTGACTGGCGCCAAACTTCACATATTTCTATTCTGCTAATCTCATTTTGGACAGGTTGGTTCACTTGAAAACCTCGCTATACGCACCAAGAAGGTAGAGCGCCCAAGAGCGAACGAAGTGCTAGTGAAAGTCCATGCAGTGTCTCTACAGGTGTACCCCCTTTTTTCCTTGTCAGTAAAATAAACGTCTTATAATTTCACCTTCGAACAAAGTTCCGAGACCTCGCCATCGCCACTGGAAATTATAAGACAGGGTTCGCACAAATCCAACTCCATAATTCTCGAAGGTTATTTGACATATCCTCAACAGTGGTCCAGCAGTAGATTTGGTTCCATGCTCCGACATGGCTGGCGAAGTCGCCTCTGTAGGCGAAGATGTGAATAAGTGGAAAGTGGGGGATCGAGTCTGTGCAAATTTTGCCATCGGACATCTCTACGGCGCCCCTACTCGCGCCTCACTCAAGACGGGTCTTGGTGGACAAATTCATGGAGTTCTGACCGAGTTCCGGTCGTTCCCTGAAAACGTACGCCCTTCGATGTGCAACACCGTCTCATTAGAGTCTAAAACTCCGGCTGTCATAGTCTTTGGTGTCCATCCCCGGTCATCTTTCTTACGAGGAAGCTTCTACACTTCCGTCAGTGACGTTTATACACTTTATTTGCGAGCTATACATAACTGAGTATCTCGCAGTTGCGCAGCACTCACTGCGTACAACGCGCTCAACGGACCTGCGCCCATCAAGGCGGGAGACTATGTCCTCGTTCTGGGAACGGGTGGTGTCTCGATGTTTGTTGTACGCTTGCACACAGAGTGCTGCTGATACCTTTTACAGCTTTGCTCTCCAGCTCGCTGTCGCAGCTGGAGCAGTGGTAATAGCCACTTCTTCCTCTGACGAGAAGCTGAAGATTGCTGGTAAACTCGGTGCCAAATATCTCATCAACTACAGGACCCACCTAAACTGGGAGGAAGAAGTTCTAAAAGCTGTTGCGTATTTTCAGTGATTAATACCCCAGCTTATAAGTTGACACTACTCATCAGACGAACGGCGAGGGCGTTGATCATGTTATTGAGGTATTTAATCATCTTTAAAGCTCAAAGTTGAGCTCACCAAGTGATCATAGGTCGGTGGACAAGGCACTCTTCCGAAGTCTATCGCGTCCACAAAGCCCGGTGGGCACATTCATCTCATCGGCTTCGTCTCCCAGGTATGTATCCACTACGCCAATACCACACGAGATACGCATTGCCCCGCTGCTTTTCCTAGGACGCAAACGACGCAAACAGCATCGTCCTCGGCTCGATCCTCAACGCTATTACCCTCCGTGGTATCCAGATCGGCTCAGTAGCGCAGTATGTCCCACCTACATCTGCTGACAATTACTTACACTCATTGGATATGCCGCGCACAGATTTGTCGACATGAACAAGTTACTCGTGGCACACCCGGACAGCACCCGCCCGTTCATCGACCGAGTGTTTCCCTTTGAGGAGACGAAGAAGGCGTACAGCCACCTCGCATCGCAGGCTCATGTCGGTAAAGTTGTTATCAAGGTCGCCAAGGATTAGTTTGACTTTGTACGCCGCTTCAAATGAACTCTGATTTTCTACCCGAAGTCGTTCAAGTGGATGCGCAAACGAAAGGACTTCTAGTGACTAGTGACAGGTTAACGTTTATGTTATGTCGTCGCCCAACCGACTTGAAGCTATCAGTCAACTTGTAATAACCGACACGGCCCGAGCTCTTCCTCCTTTCGAGTTTTCTTTAGATCTGACGATCGGTGCGGGATAACGCAGAGCGTGGGTCCCTTGTAGGCACGCCTGGGGAGAGTATCACTAATCGCGGTTAGGGTTGCGACATAAAACGTCATTCACGGAGATAAGAGAAGATATAGGGCATTGAGCCTTACCCACTCATCCCAGCCATGTCCCATTTCACTTCTGCACGCGAATATATCCTCCCCAAGGTTATATATCTCATTGTATTTCTTTGCGCCCATGTTGCTTACCTCTACAGAGCAGAGCGGTACTCATGAGAACCTCGTGATACGTACCAAGGAAGTTGAGCATCCCAAAGCGAACGAAGTAATGGTGAAAGTCCATGCAGTATCACTTCAGGTGCGTATCTACGCAGTCTTTCACTAACCAGCCCCGCCTAATTAGCACATTCCTCACATCAAGTACCGAGACCTTGTCATTGCAAACGGACTTTACGAGACGAAGTACGGCCTATGAATACTAGCCAATCGACGAATAAACTTGAAACTCTTGTACAGCGGGCCGCCAGACCTTGTTCCCTGTTCCGATATGGCTGGTGAGATTGTCTCCATAGGTGAGGGAGTCAACAACTGGAAAGTAGGTGATCGCGTCTGCGCCAACTTCTCGACCGACCACCTGTATGGCGACCCTACACCCGAGTCGCTCAAGACGTCACTGGGCGGCCCGATACATGGGGTGTTGACAGAGTTCCGAACGTTTCCCGCATACGTACGCCACCAATACTATTCACCTTTCTACTCATCCTGATATAACGCCCGACAGTCCTTGGTATCGATTCCTGAGCATCTTTCTTACGAAGAAGCGTCCACTCTTCCGTAAGTCATCCACATATGTCAACCGATTCTACTAAGCTGAGGATGATTTAGGTGTGCAGCGCTGACTGCGTACAACGCGCTTCTCGGGCCTGTACCTATCAAAGCTGGCGATCACGTCCTTATCCTAGGGACAGGTGGTGTCTCAATGTTCGTAACATATCGACATCGCTCGGCCTTCGCACGTTGTGCTCATTGTGCCTATAGTTTTGGTTTGCAGTTCGCAGCTGCCTCTGGAGCCACTGTCATTGCTACTTCGTCCTCCGACGCGAAGCTGAAGATTGCTGGTCAACTTGGCGCTCGACACTTGATCAACTATAAGACCAATCCCGACTGGGAAAAGGAAGTCTTGAGAATTGTGAACTTACATAGTTGTTCTACGAAATGCAACTGCTGATAGAATCTCCTTCAGACCAATGGACAGGGCGTTGACCACGTCATTGAGGTATCTATTTCACATACAATCGATAATTACAAAAGGTGCTCACACAACCCCGGGCAGATTGGTGGTCTAGGTACGCTCCCAAGGTCTATCAAGTCTACGAGAACAGGCGGACACATTCACCTCATTGGCATCGTGTCCAAGGTGAGCATTGATCTCCGCTGACCATATTATCCTCATCTTATCCTAATTTTCCAAGGATGTGACTGAAGAGGAGTCCAGCGTCGTTTTTAGTACTATCAGGAAAAGCCTTTCCCTCCGCGGTATCTTGATCGGCTCAGTGGCGCAGTATGTCACTTTCGTCTCACATGTCCTCCCTGCTGATAGCATCGGGTTTTGTAGATTCAAGGACATGAATAAGTTGCTTGCGGCGCAGCAGAATAACACGCGTCCGCATATTGATCGCGTGTTTCCATTCGAGAAAGCAAAGGAAGCGTACAGCTACCTTGCATCTCAAGTCCATGTAGGTAAGGTTATTATTAAGGTTGCATAGGGTTGAACTTGCTTTTTGTCTGCTTCCTCCAATTGACTCTCGGACATGAACTCTATATTTTGTATCAATATCTTCACGAATTCTAGTAATGAAATTGGGTAAAACTGGCGGCAGGTAAACAGCAGCCCTCCAGCGACCTGCAGCATTTTAGTAATGTGTTTGTGCGACGAGGAAACGAGATGAATGACGGAGTCGGGGAGAAGGAAATCCGGGACTCGGGCTGATGAATTTCGCCGGACATCATCCCGAGGACCACGTCAGTCAATGATGCCACGTTATTTATTCTCATAAATACAAAACAAACACTTTCACTTCCTACTTGTAATTGGACCTTTCGGATTGAATTTTCGTATCATGCTGGCTTCTACAGCTCAACTTGCTGCACTCGCGCTCCTCCTGGCGCCTTCGTTGGCGTCGGCGGCCATATTCCCAAAGGACTCCCTAGTGAAGATGCTCGATCCCAAGGGCTTCAGGAAGGCGATGAAGGCAAATGTACGTTCTAGCAACAACACAAATGGGATAAAAACTCAATCGGCGCGTAGGAAACGAGTATGGTGGCATTTGTCGCGCCATGGTGTGGGGTAAGCCGATTTCTGTTTTTAGGGATCCACAAACTTATTTCTTATATGATCTAGCACTGTCAACGTATGGCACCGGAATACAGCAAGGCTGCTCTAGGTCTACACCCTTTACTGCCTGTGTATGCTGTCGACTGCGATGCTGCTGAGAATAAACGACTATGCGCAGACCAGGTTCGTTAAACATCTGATTGATTTGTATCCGAGTTGTTGAATGTCGTCATAGGGAGTAAAAGGTTTCCCGACAGTAAAGGTAATGTCGTTTTGTCGTGCATCTGGAATAAGATGGACTTACTTTGTCTCAGCTCTATCCAAGAGGATCTCAGCTTGGCTCTATGACATACGAATCTGGCGAACGAACTGCTAGCGCTCTCTTCTATTGGGCTTCGCGGCGTATACCCAACGCGGTAGAGAAGCTCTACAAGGTCGAAGATATCGCACCTTGGGTTGAGAAGGTGAGTTTATGATTTACCTGCGTCACCGTGAAGTTATTGATGTTCTGTCAACTAGAAATTGACTAAACACCGTGCCCTTCTATTGACAAAAGACAAGAAGGTTCCGCTCCTGTGGAAGGTTCTCGGCAACAAATATAAAGACCAGCTTGAGCTCGGTACACACCGCGATCGCAAGGGAAAGTCGTCGGTGGAGATGGGATTGGAGGCTGGTGGACCAAAAGAGGCGAAGGTTCTAATCTACCCCGCGGGTTCAACAAATTTTGTCAAATACGAAGGTCAGTACACTCCTGCCCAACCCCACTCTGGCTATCCCCGTGTTCTTACAAACGATCAAACAGGCCTTAATAAGTTTGACTCGCTCTCAAAATTCTTCGACTCAGTTCTCGATGGCTCCGCCGACCTTTCGGCCATTAACAAGCAGGCAGCAGCGGAGGAATTTGCTCCCGATGAGAAGGAGCTCGAGATTGAGCGTCAGCAGGAGGCGCAGCGCATTGCGCTCGCACATGGTGGGCTCGTGGACATCATCGACTTTGAGAAGGCCGTGAAGGAGGGCGCTGGCGCAAATTACCACGACACACACGGATACCCCGGAATGATGGGCTCAGTGCCTACGAAGAAGGCCAAGGAGTCTGAGGAGGCAAAGGAAGCGACAACGGAGGAGACACCAAAGACACCGACACCAGAAGTTGTCGCAGACAGTGGTACTGAACAGGTGGTTCTGGAACAACCTAAGGAGGTGAAGAAACCTGCGCCTGGCGGGAACCAATGCGCGCCTGCAGAGGATGGGCCTGGTGCGGAAGCACCGGTGGATTGTAACCCTCCTGTCACCCCGGAGAGGCTAGCGGATGAGTTATAGAGACCTCAATCGTCTAGTTGTAATTGTAGCGATCAATGGACTTTTATTGTTATTCACTACCACTTGTCATCCGTATCATGAGAACGTCGAATCCGTTGGGACAGCCAGCCATATATGGCCACTCGGGTAGCCACTTGGACCGATTCGACGTTTTGCATGCATGTCAATGGTTAGGCGAGAATGAATATTGTCGAAACTCCGAAGGAACTGGGCAATATGTAGTACGAAATATCAATGGGTCAAGCCACTTGACCTGTGTGCAAGTCCGATGGCGTCTTGCTGACTTGTGATCATGGCGTCTATGTATGAAAACAGCTAAATGATATTTTGGATTGTACAGGAGAATTTGACTTGTTTCGGAAGAGGAAAGTATGCGGGTGGAGGAATGAGTGGTCTACGTAATGAAGTCTAGCGAGCGATTAATGCTATTTCTTTGTAAATATATTGTCCGATTCCTTGAACTTGAAGCTTGAAAACCCAAACCCTTTACTTCTTGTTCTTCCCAATATTATCCCTGATAGATTGATTGAGCACTGTGGTGCGGCGATCGTTGATGATGATGTCGGACATCTGCAGGATCTATGGGTATGCAAGGACACAAAGAAAGTGAGATCAACTCACCCTTTCAGCCATCGCGTAAATGGTAGCAACTGTATGTGCAGCGATGTTGATAGGCAGAGATCCTGCATCTACAACGCGAAGGTTCTTTGTGCCGTATACAACCATCTTGTTGCTGACGACGCCGCCAATTTCGCGTGGGGCCATGGAGGTTGAGCCGACTGGGTGCCAGACGCTGATTGTCCATTCCCTGCAGAAGCTATCGGACGGATGCGAGTCAGCATATGCCAGATGCAGAGTGACAAGAATGCTCACTCGTCCCATTCCTCGAGGGTGTCAGTATCGGCAGAGGGCTGTACGGGACGTTCGATCCACTGGCCGATGGGGTTGCTGAGCATGACTTTGCGTGCAAATTTAGTCCACAGAGCACCGACTTTCCAGTCTTGAAGTGGGAGAGAAGAATGTCAGATTCAGTTTAATGGCGTCGAAAGAGCAGTTAACTTACCCAACGAGAACTGGTTGTAGTTGGGGTCAGCGAGAGCGGCAGAGAAGGGGTTGGTGTTGTTGATATGTACGCTTCCAGCGCTGAAGGGGCGCAAGAAGAATGTGATTGCAGTGAGGTAGCTCCTCCCTGGTATGACAGGGTAGTTGCTGTGGGCGATTCCGCCCTTGGCAAGGAAGGCAACCTCGAGCTGAGTAACTTGGCCCTCAACAAGATGCCTGCGCTGGATCTGGAACTGCTTCTTGCGGATCGCTGATACGTTTGCGGCAGCAAACTCTTTGTCGAGTTCTGTGACGAGTTCAGAAACGTTGAAGGCGTCCGGGAATGTTTGGAGGGGGAAGAAACCAAGAGTCGCTGGGCTTGAGTTGTAGACACCCGTACGGTTGGCTGCGTATTCGGCCCATGCTGCTTTGTCGCGAGCGGGGTCGTTGCGGTAGACGTCTGGGAGGTAATGTTATATAGCCGATGCACGTAGCAGATCGAAGTAACTCACCCCAGGTCTCGTAGGGAGCGCCCTCTTTCAAGAGATAATCCTGGTTCCACTCGAGATGGTCTTGCAGATTTTCTCCGACTTCGGGGAGGTTGAGGATTGTTTTGATATTCAAGCTGTCCAGGAGAGTTTTGTTGCCAACTCCGCTGAGCTCGAGCAACTATTTCTCCATGAGAATGGCGTCATAAGAGTCAGTTGAATGGCGCACCTGAGGGCTCTTGAGAGATCCCGCCGAAAGGATAACCTCGATATTGGCCTTTGCATGATTCCGCTGGGTCACATTCAATGGTGTCCCGTACTCGACCCCAGTCGCCACGAGTTGCGATGCCGTAACGTTATTAATGTTCGCGGGCAAGGAATTTTGATCAAAGTAGAGTTTAGTGGCCTCAGCACCAGTCAGAACAAAGAGGTTCTTGCGTTGCCTATTTACCTGATTAGTCAAAACTTGAAACAACGAATCGGCATTACTCACATAACAGGCTCGAGGTAAGCGTTCGTAGCGTAAACACGAACGCCTTTCACTGGATCGACTGGGCGGGCTGTGATTGTCATTCCGGTCGAATTGCCGCCCTCAGGATCGGCGTTCATATACGCTCCATTGTTCAGCCAACTTTGGTGCCACTCCTTAACCCATGGTGTGATCGCAGTGTCGTTGTTGTTATAACCCACTGCGACAGGTCCACTAGTGGCACCATCAAGGACGTTGGCCAAGCCTGGCTTTTGATTCAGGCCTGGAAGGAAGCCGACTTCTCCAGGGACGACGTTGTCCATCTTCGTGAAATAAGGGAAGAGAGCTGTAGGTCGGGTCAATTGTGTTGGAAAGGGAAAAGGTAGACTAATGCGCACAGTCCCAGTTCCACCCCTCATTGCCCAGTTCAGCCCACGAGTCGTACTCCTGTCTTGATCCACGATTGTAATTGTGATATGTGAGTGCTGAGCTTCCCCCAAGGACTTTACCACTGCGACTTGTGTGAGCCTCGACTGTCATATAGCAGAGTTGCAGTCTTACCGAGGTTGTGGAAGCGACCTGTTGTGAATACCGGGCTGTAATGTAGTGGCGATATTCCAGTCCAGCGAAGCGTTTCCCAGTGAATGTCCGAAGAGGCCCGGAACGTTGATCAGTGGTTCATCTGGTAAATACTGTCCTGCCTATTCAAACATGACAGGTCAGATATGTTTGGGTTGATGAGAGAATACAAACTTCTATCACGCCAACAGTATAGGCCGGGTTTGCCGAGAGGCGATTTGCTAGGACCAGTCCTGCAGACCCTCCTCCAACCTAGTAAGAGATGACGATGAATGTCTGAGCATTACGATGCCACTAAGAGAGCACATACGATGAGATAATCGTAGGTTTGTGAAGCAAATTTGGCATGGTCGGTTGTAACGCCTAGATGCAAGTCCTGTGAGACGACTGGAAAGGATATAGAGACCGACTCACCATAGAGGCGATTATCGAGGGATTGAGCGACAGCCAAGGGGGCTAACGCTAGTATTGCGGCTGTTAGCATTGTATGTTGTTGATCTCTTGGAGTTCTTTTCAGCGGGAGCTGGTGAAAGCTTTGAAGGTACGGGTGGGGGTATTTAAGGCCTGCGGGACAGGCCAGCCCAAAGTGTAGGCGGCGGGACCCGCTTGCATGTCCGCCTTGAGCACTCCGTTATGGATGATATGATCCTACAATAGGTGGGTTGGGCCACTGAAAGTGGAGCGGGCCGGCATATGGTGTCTGTAACCTGCCTGTGTCTAATACCGGCGGTAGATTGCAGCTGGCACTTTCATAAAAATTGATCCGCTGGCGCTAGTAATAAGAATGGTAGCACCGCCGTCGGCTGGTGGAGTACCACGACCAAGTCCGTGCCACTGACTTTTCTGGCACGAAAAGCTTCTTGGGCCTGGTGCAACCACGTATTTCAAGCTCCAACTCAAGTAAGCCCTTCGCGAAAATTCCTTTAGAGGAGGAGGAAACATGTAGGACGAGTGCCCAGGATACAAGGAGAAAACAATGTCGGATTTCGTCCTGATCGCTAAAATTACCTGGTAAGATACCTAATGAGATATCCTTTTCTACACAGCCTAGACTGCGTGTAGGTCGGTTGGAAGTGGAAATTTCAACTTGGCAAGTTTTGGACGAAAACTCAAAATCCCATGCGTCATCGTGGGCTGAGTGGTGGACTTCGGACGGCTAGGAAGCGAGCATGACTGCTAAGAGACATCCAAAGATCCGCGTTCGAGAGTGGCTACGGAACAGTTGAGAGGTGAAATGGGTGCGGAGATGGTGGTTTGATCATGATGGTGAGAACCCCACTCGGACCATGACTCGGAATCGGATATCACGATCACAAACTTGTCGCAAATGCAAGATAACGCCAAAGTGAATGCAACTGTTGCTGTAGACCATAAGCTACTTAGATAAGTTAGAAGAACACAGAGGCGACCTTCGTAAGTACGCAAAGTGTACGCAAATAGTTCATACTGTAGTACCGTTCGGCCCAACAAGAGGCAGTGCTGGGCTTACATAATCCGTGGCGTGCATCATAAGATCCATTCACCCAATCCACGCTCTTCAATTTTCATCCATTCTAAACGGACAACTAACATAGCGAGTGTAGGCTGCCTATCGCTGTGGCAAGCATAAAATTTTTCTCATTCATTTTGAAAACAGCCGCTAGCCAAAACCGACCCTCACTTTGTGGTAAATGGCGAACTTAACACAAGTAACGCAAGTCTTTATGCCAATGACTGTGAACCCCCTCTTCTTGGAGTCATGTATATGTACACTGACAGTTATTCTCGCAGCTTCTCGACCCTACCCTAGCCAACATCGCGAATGGACGCTCGAACGTGTTAAATATGAGATCAAGTTCCAAAGGTTCTGTAATCAATCGACGGGTTGTCGACATTGGAAACAGGCTCTTGATCAAATATGGACAGCGTATTTACGCGCGAGAGGCTGAAGCAACAATGCTGGTTGCCACTTGTATATCAATCCGCGTCCCTCGCATATATGCAACCCTATACGACGAGGCCACCTCTTATACATTCATTGTCCAAGAGAAACTTCAAGGCCGGAGTCTTTCTTCGTTGCTGGACACACTTCAGCTTGACGGGCAAATCGTCATTGAACAGGAATTGAAGGAGATCTTTCGCCAGCTTTCTTCGTTGGACGCACATGCACCTATGGGAATGGTAGGAAAACCTTTCCAATTCCTCGGCTTCCACCCCTTCGATGATCACAGTCCGTGGGTGGCAACAAACTTGCTTGAATTTCTCAAGTGGCCAATTGATACAGCCAATGCCGTCTCCGGCGGCCGTGTGGCTGGCCCCCTTGATGAGAGCCAATTCGACCTCACGAAGTCATTTATCTTCTCACATGGGGACCTTGTTCCTGAAAATATCCTTATACACGAAGGATATGTGTCTGGAATCATCGACTGGGAGCACGCTGGATGGTATTCTTACTTTTGGAACGCATATGTGGCGCGCCGGAACTACTTTCGATACTCGAGGACCTGGACTGAAATTGTCGTAAACACCATGCTCACATACGAGAGAGAATGGCAAGCATTTGATGATCTATCCACAACAGCTGAAATGTATCTTTGAAAATACTTTCGTGCACCTTCACCATATAATTGTACGACATAATTGGGCCGTAGTACCGTCACCAGGGGTAATTTGGTCCATAACTGCTAGGTGACTTCCTCACTTGAATGTGATAGTTCGGATTAGGCTGACTCTGTGCTGGCTCTGTGCTGGGAATGATCACATAGACATCCGTATACGGTTTGAAAACAGGAAGTTGTGTGTTGCAGGCGCTGTTGGCTTGCCACTAGTGTGGCGGCGCACATGAGGCATCGATTGATCACTGATAAATAGTGATAGTAATACTCTTGGCAAGTTCTCTGAGCTGAGGCTGTGCTCGGCGCTTAACAGAGGATGGGTTATAGGGATCTTGAAGTTTGAGTTTGAGTTTTAGAGCCTCGCGACGCCGCGTTCGCCACCCCAAAGTCCTTGCAGTCTGTTTTCTTCGAATAGCCAAGAAGTTATAATTCCCAATCACTTTCAGATCAACAGCTCCTGCGCATCGAATCAATGAGGTCTACTTCACATCAAGTCGATCTTACAAACCTGGCTCAATACCCTGACTTTGAAGGAGACCGAACAATCTGCATTGCGGTCCTTCGTAATGGTCATTGGAGCCTAGTTTGCCACTCTATTCATGGAATGACGTCGAAGGCTGGATAACCATGGGATACAAGGCAGTTGAGGTTGTGCTGAGCCCTGATGGTGCTTTTCAGCTTCGTGTCTCGGTTCGGCGAATTGATGGAGGAACAGTCTGAACTTGGCGTCTGTTCGATATAGGCACTATAAGCCTCGAATATCGCAACGCATTTATCACGCTTGCTCAAACTCGGCAATGCTCATCTCCCAGGTAACGGGAATTGCGCTGGCTGCACTATACACTTGATCCGCCTGTTCGTAAACCGGGTAAGTTTTGCGAATTTAGAAGTGGCCAACATGATATTGTCAATTATTTAAACTTGCATGTCAAGGACAATCAGCATGTCCTGGTTATTAGCTACCCGTGTACCTTGGGGGTGGCGCTGCACCGACTCCATTTTGAGGGTAAAGATATTTGTACCCCGCTGCAAGACCTCGGGCTTCGTGACCAAGTAACATACATGGTTTTCCTGAGCGATTCGTGAAAGGTCTTTTCAACACCAGCAGTTGCCAGGACTCTTGGGCTTCAAGTGAGCAGACGCTCGAAAGATATTCTACCACGACGGACCAGTAGAATCAACAGCGGCAGTGGCATGAGCAATGCATTCGGTGACCAAGCATGGTTTTGTAATGATTACAGGATACTGGCCAGGTAGACCAAGGCTTTGAAATGCAGATGGCGAGGAAATAGTTGAATCCAGGATACAGTCGAAGCTGTCATAACCCATGGGTCTCGGTGGAAGCCCAAAGCTATGGGTTTTAGCAAATTGGGTTATAACAGAGGCGTTATAGGGGGAAATGGCCAGTTGGTGGGGCCAAAAACCTATGGGTTATGGCTGATTATGGGTTTAGACAGCTATGGGTTAAGACAGCTTTGACTGTACCCGGTCCAATAATTCCGACAGGTAATTTCCCACGCTCAGACTGTTTGTAATCTCCGCATCACCCTCACGCGTCAATTGACTTTACATTGACTTGGCTTCAAACACCTCTTCTTGCAAATGAGAAGTCTCTGAATATTCTAACTTACACACCAGAACCTCAAGATGGCCCGTGGCGCACACGCCTCTCCTCCACCCTCATCATTGCCAACAGTCTCATTCCAGAAGATCGACGACGACTTCTCTACTCAGCCATGCGGTGTCCACGATAGCCAAGCAAGAGCCTTCGGATGTAGGTCGAATAACTTTCGATTAAACGTTATCTGACGCGACCTTTATGGATAGACAATGACTTCTCGGAGTTTCAGCGTCCAGATTCTTACATCAGGCATATTGGTTCGCATTTCGTGCTGTTGCAGTCAATCTTTAACGCACACTGATGGTGGTGCCCAGAGCCCTTGGAGAGCGAGCTTGCGAAGCAGGTGGAATATGATATGGACGAGCAAGGTCAGTTCGTTCGCGTACTCGCATCAATAACGCACTCTCAAATACCTTTTAACAGACAAGGAATGGCTCGACTCTCTTAATCGCGAAAGACGGAAGGAACAGTTGAATCAAATATCATATGAATTGTTCGAGGTCGTGATGGACCGTTTGGAGAAGGAGTGGTTCGACTTGGTGAGTAATGGCCAGATCCCTTGAAAGAACGGATTTTCATTGTTCAAAGACCAAAAATATCCCCAAACCCGATCTTGTCATGCCTTCTGAGGACTCTACATGTGCCATATGTGATGACTCCGAGGGTGAAAATAGCAATGCGATAGTATTCTGTGATGGGTGCAATCTAGCCGTTCATCAAGGTATGTTCAACTACTCCCTTATTGTTCGCTTCCCAAATTAACGTTGTGTCAGACTGCTATGGTGTTCCATATATTCCCGAGGGACAGTGGCTTTGTCGAAAATGCACGGTGTCACCGGAAAACCCTGTCGTATGTGATACACCTCATACTAAGGACCCTATTCAATTAACTTGCTATCTCTAGTCATGTTTGCTATGTCCTAACGAGGGTGGCGCGTTCAAGCAAACTACAAACGGGGAGTGGGTACACCTTCTGTGCGCTATTTGGGTACCAGAAACTGGAGTAAAAAATGAACAAGTCATGGAGCCTGTGACTGGGGTCGAATTAATATCGAAGTCGCGATGGAAGCTCGTATGCCCACCTCCCTGTCTCAAGCTTGCTTGAGTCTCTTACACCTTGATAGAAATGCAGTGTTTGCGACGTGAGAGAAGGTGCTTGTATCCAATGCGCCAAGGCGTCGTGTTTTTTGGCATTCCATGCCACCTGTGCTCGCAGGGAGAGACTCATGCTGCCTATGAAGGCAGCCCAAGGAGCCGAACCCGTTACTCTCACTTGCTTTTGCGATAAACATCTACCGGTACGCGCTCATCCCGCTCAACCGTACAACTGCCAGCTCACGTTTACCAGAAAGAACAATTAGAGGTTCGCGCGACCGCCCTCGCCACCGATATGGCCTTGCAAGACAGCCCTAACCACACCGCCAAGTTGGCCAAATCCGCCCGCGCCTATGCGAAGACGTACAAGCCTGGACCGCCACTGGTGCCCGCTGTCGTCGTGCAGCGCATCGACTACTACATTCGGAAGTTCAAGCTAAGCAAGCGTCTACCGAGCTTGCAGATGATGTGCCGATATTGGAGCCTGAAACGGGAGGCGAGACGCGGTGCCCCATTGCTGAAGCGACTGCATCTGGAGCCGTGGACCGCGAGTGCGGGTGGGAAGATTCAGACGGACGAGGAGAAGGCTATGAAACTCGATGTGCGTATAGTTCTCTGTCTGTTATGTCTGCGCGACTGAGAACTTGTTTCGCAGCAACTCAACCACCTGTTGTATGACCTTGAAAGTTTGAGAGATCTTACCTTCTCGACGAAGAAACGTGAAAGGTGGAAGCTCGAGCAGGTCCGCGCTATTTGGGACGTCCTTGACAACAGCCTCTTTGTTCATGAACGACGGCTTCGTTATGCTTTTGATAAGATCACATAGTAAGCCCTACATTATTTGCTGACGCCATTGTCAATCTAACCCTTCTCAGTATGGATCGCCAGGAGTACTTCAAGAACCCGGTGTCAAGGGCAGAAGTCCCCGACTACTTCGACATCATTGAGAACCCAATGTGTTGGGTAACGATTGAAGGCAAGCTGGACAAACACGAGTACTGGGACGTCGAGGCCTTTAAAGTACGCGTTCCCATGCTATCGTGTCAAGCCCTGCTTTAATGATTTCTTTCAGAGGGATGTTGATCTTGTAGTCGATAACGCCATCCTTTATAACAAGCCAGGAACCCCGTTTCATAAGACAGCGCTTAGAATACAGAACAACGCGGCCCCCATTCTCGAAAAACTACGACAACAACAGAGCAATCCAAATGGCAATGATGAGATATCTACACCCTCTGCCGGTGATTTAGAACCACCGGTGGAACTTCTTGAACTTCTCATATCCCCCGAGGCCTTGCAAGACGAGTTAGACCTCATATTGGAAGATACCCCTCTGGCATCCATGTTCAGCTATGCATTGCCCAACCTGAAGCCTCCGCCGCCGGCACCACCTACACCACCCCCACCACCGCCAGCGCCTTCTAAGAAACGTGTTCGGAAGCCGAAGAAAAAACAACCTGCAGGACAAGCTGGTGATGACGCAATGACACTTCTGCAGGAGGCTGTCAAGCCTCGAACGAGGGGTACGGCAGCGGCAGTGGCCGCGTTTGAGTTGTCTGCGGATATTCCTGCAGACCAAGATGCTATCGACGGGCCGGTGGAAGATGATGCAGACGGGACAGAGGACATGGATATGTCCTTGCAGGAACCGGACCCGATACAGGAACCACCGGACGAAGCCCCGCCAGCAAGTGCGATATCCATATCGACTGCCCCGGCTCGGCGACGTGCGCCGCGGCAGAGTCGCGCCCGGAACGATTCGCTATCACTACCGCTGGTGAACGATGTAGACCATCAACAGTCATTTAAGATGTTCAACGAGGGGTGGATTCTGCCTGCGGAGCAAAAGCGCGGTGGCAGGGTGCCTATCGACCGACAGAGCGTTGTCGTTCCGGCCCGACCTCGGAAGAGGATGCGCACAGGTATGTTTTTCTCAGTTCCTCGTTGTGATACTACCTAATCACATCCTATCCTAGACGCTGGGCCATCTCGTCTCTCCGTTGTCAGCACTGTGGCTACTGAGAGCCAGGTCGTCGCAGAGACCCCCGTACCTGCGGAGACCCCTGTACCTGCAGAGGCCCCCATACCTGTAGAGATACCTATGTCATTACCTGCAGCACCAGACCTTCCGCCCCCTGAAGTTCCAGCAGAAGATCCGGATCGCGAAGAGAACCCACCAATAACGGGAGATTCAGCGCCTGAGGAGGTTCCAGAGGAGACCCCGATGCCGACAGAGACAGCAGAGCAAGAGGTGGAGGAGGAGCAGAGACAGGAAGAGGGCCCGCCAACGCCACCCTCAACATCGGAAGCTCCAGATGCCGCCCTACTTGAAATGATCTCCGCCACAGCAGATGTTTCGATTTCTGACGAGATGGACGCAGAGGCAGAGCTCGATATCGAAGGGGACGACCTGGAAACTCTTGTCGAGACCGAACTTCATGAACCTCCCGTGACCGCCAGAACGCACAGCCCTACCAGGTCACATAGCGTTGTCAGATCAATCACTCCGGAGAGTTCAGACAGTTGGGCGGGCTCACACACTCCAAGCAAGTTACACAGCATGCAGAAATCAACCAGTCCTCAGAGATCAGCTAGCCCACGAAGAGCGCCCAGCCAAGAGAGACCCGCGAGCCCAGACAGATTGGTCAGCCCAGAGAGAGTACCTAGTGCAGAAAGGCCTCCGAGCCCAGCCACGAGGCACAGTCCTACAGGGCCGCCTCTGTCAGAAACTCCTGCAGCAATGGTGGTGTACCACGATACCCCAGCAGCCTTGCCCGAGGTTCAAGAAACACCTGCGGCGATCCACCGCGACGGAACGGAAACCGAGAACGATGACCAAACAATGGCAGACGAGCGTCCTTTCATCCCCCTCTCAATCAGCAGGGACAGCCTGAGGCAAAGAAATTCGTCTCCTGTTACTCGACGCGTCCGCGATGCCGCCAACCTCGCTACCCACCTTCTCTACGAGACTGAGAGAATCATCCAAGAGAACGGGAGGACGGTGTTGGAGACGCTTGACACGCCTGAATTGCGCAAGAAGAGGGCCGCGGAGAGGAAGCAACAGCTTCTGGATCAGAAGAGACAGGAAGCTGAGCAGCAGGCCGCCTCCACGTCGGCCGCCCAGGAATGGGATCCCGCTCCGCCTGCGTCGTATCGGTCTGACCGAGGCCAATCGTCGTACAGCAATGTTGGTGCAATTGTATATCCAGTGCTGAACCCTCCCAGTGGTCTTGGTAACGAACCTTGGGCAAGTACCTCGGTGTCCGCCCCAGTAATGTCAAGTAAGAACAACAAAAAGCGGAAGGGGATGAAGCCCAAAATCATCATTCCTGAGATCGAAGTTGTGGAGGAAGACCGCGTCTTGGTCCACAAGGGTACCACGCTCGAGGGCGGCACTATCGGTATGTTGCCATCCTTTTTTTATCTACGCCTGCTAATCTCAAGCTTTGTTCGGGTTCAGTCTGGGCACAAGCGAGTATGTACTCCTATATTTTCCCTTGGTTTATTGATAACGACGTAACATCTTTAGCATCGTACCCATGGTGGCCTGGTGTCGTCTGGGACAGAAAGGATCCCAAGCTCCCCAAAGACATCGTCGCTGAATACAACAGAGCTGTTAAGAAATACAAATCCGACGTGCATGTCGTACAGTTCTTCGACAAGACGACATCATGGTACGTGTTTTTAGACAGCGTCCTTAGCAACTCAGCCTTACATCCACAAAGGCAAGCTTTGCCGCACTCTGCTCTCAGAATGTTTGGAGAAGACGAGGGTGAACATCCTATCTATATAAGGCTGTCCTAATTTTTCTCACATGCGTCTCTCTCTCGTAGAACTGGACCGAGATATGATTGCTGAAAGGTCAAAGCGCCAGAAAATAAAATGGACTCACAAGAACATGCAGGAATGCCGCAACTCATACGAGTAAGTTGATTATTAGTTTGCTGTGGGCGCAATATTGACACAGTGTGCCCTGTACAGAATAGCTTTGAAGGAGATGGAGACGCCGAGCGATTTCGATGGTCTTGGAGATGAAGGCGAGGGTCCTCCAGCTGCAGAAGATGAGGATATGGATGGTCTTGCAGATGCGCCTGAGGGCCCTCCAGCCATGGTAGATAATCATGAGGAGATGGTAACTGCTGAATGATTAGTTCCACTTTAGTTCCTCGTCGTGTCACATGTATTTTTATCTTCGAATCCCAAACTTGTACGCATACCAAAGAGTGATCCTCTGCTAGGACTCTTACACTGGACCGCAATATGGTAATTTGAAGGGTTCACTTCGAAAATTTGAATAAACAACAAAAGAATATGACATTGTCAAATATTGACACCAATCAATTATGGCCAACGTGGGGATCGAACCCAAGACCTTCGCGTTATTAGCACGACGCTCTAACCAGCTGAGCTAGTCGGCCGACAAAATTAAGTATTTTTGACTGCCCACATCACGGCTTCACAGCTCGTCTCCTTTGTCTGGACTAATTTCGACGGTTAACTTCTTCAGCCCACCACCATGTTCTTCATCGTGAGTCTCCCCACCTCTTTCTTCTCCTCTCCCAAGCGTAACTCTGAACATAATGACCAACTCCTCTTCTCTCCCCTTTCAAGAAAGAGCTCACCCACACGATCCTGCTGCACCCCTCGTACTTCGGGCCGCGCATGCTCAGTTTCCTGGAGTCGAAGCTCTACGGCGACGTCGAGGGGACGTGTTCGGGCCAGTTCGGATACATCATCGCTGTGGTGTCGATCCTCGACATTGGGAAGGGCATGGTGCTGAGCGGGAGCGGCCAGGCGGAATTCATTACGAGGTACCGCGCGATCGTGTTCAAGCCGTTCAAGGGGGAAGTGGTGGACGGCGTCGTGAATAACGTGAACAAGGTGCGTGGCCTGTGCTTGGACCATGTTTGCCCTCGGAACAACTCACCGGCGGGTGTTTGTAGATGGGCTTCTTTGCGGACGTTGGACCTTTGACTGTCTTCGTGTCGCATCAGGTCGGTAGCCCGTCTGCTCGCTGCTGTTACGTGACTTATGGCTATGTTCGTCTGTAGCTCATCCACCCGGACATGAAGTTCGACTCGAATTCAAATCCCCCGTCATTTGCATCGGAAGAGCAGGTGCGGCCTCTGCTCTCTTCTTCCACTGACGAGCCTCAAATACTGTCCTTTATCTCACTCTCGCTGTCATTTCTGCCTCTGCATCCTTCCATTCGATCCTGGTGCATATGTTTCCTCCAGATAATCGAGAAGAACACCCGGATACGACTAAAAATAGTGGGAACGCGTGTAGACGCGACGGAAATCGTACGTCTCGACGTACCATCTTCGTGGCGACTCCAATTCATTCAGTTCTCTTCAGTTCGCGATCGGCACAATAAAAGAGGACCATTTGGGCGTTATAGACTAATTGTGTTATCCCCCCCTCCTGCATCTAGCTTTGTTTTGTAATTTGTATCCTTGCTGTATTACCTCGGGACCAATTTGACTGCCGCTCTCAACGACGATTTGAGGGCACTGAGTCTGGAGATGCAGGATTGCGAGCAGAGATCGACGATCGTACACGAGTGCGGGAGCACGACTCCAGCACTCAGCGCAGTGACCTGCAACCGTTAGATTTTTGTTCTAACTAGGCTCGATGGTGATAGTCAACTTTCAAGTTTTCTGGTATCACCTGAACTAGTACGACAGTACAGCTTCTTGAAGTCCACTACATACTTTCTTACATATGCATTTGTGCACTCGACATATCACGGGTGCAAGCCGTCAATTCATCTGATCCTCCTATGCATTGAGTGCTTATTCCAGTTTATGACAACGACAGAGGCATTTATGGAATAGCTAAAGATATTGCACGGACCGCGATCGATAGCGGAGTCTGACATCATTCATGCACTGAGTTCTCTCGTCCATCATGTCTTCCACGCCAGTCTTCAAGATCGTGCCTACGACCCAGCAGTATGCCTGGGGAAAGATCGGGAGCTCCGCAAAAGTTGCTCAGTTTTCTGCTGCATCCCAACCGGGATTCACGATCGACGAGTCGAGCCCTTATGCAGAGGTGAGGGCATCGATTCCGCCTGTCAACGGCATGCCGTACTGACACCTACGCTATAAGTTATGGATGGGAACTCACCCCAAGTCTCCTTCTCATGTATCCAGTACTGGAGAGGTCCTGTCGGAGCATCTGGCAAAACATCCTGAGCTCATCGGAGGCCCTGTCTCCAGAAAATTCGATGCGTCAAACGGGAATCTGCCTTTCCTGTTCAAAGTTCTTTCCATACAAACGGCGCTTAGTATCCAGAGCCACCCAGACAAGGCCACAGCCGAGAAGCTCTTTGCCACGCAACCAGAGATCTACAAAGGTCCGCCTCATCGCTCCTAGTTATAACTTGAAATACATGTGACGTGCTCTACAGATCCCAACCACAAGCCCGAGATGGCTCTGGCGATCACACCATTCATCGCCCTGTGCGGCTTCCGTCCCCTCCCTTCCATCGCCGCCTTCCTCAAACTAACCCCTGAGCTCGCTGCCCTTATACCGCAGGCGATCCAGGACAAATTTGTGGCGCTATCTAACTCCGCCGACCCTACAGGCCCAGCGGAGAAGGCGGCCCTGCGCGACCTCTTCTCGGCCGTAATGACCGCCGACGAGGCGACGTTCAAGCCGTTGCTCGAGGCGCTGGTCGCGCGGTACGCGGCGGGCGGGGTCAAAGACGGCGAGGGGGCGGAGATAGCTGAGCTGGTGCTGAGGTGCAACAACCAGTTCCCCGGCGATATCGGCTCATTCTGCGCGTTCCTCCTCAATTACGTCACTCTCGAGCCCGGCGAGGCCATCTTCCTCGGCGCGGGAGAGCCCCATGCCTACATCTATGGCGGTACGTCCTCGTTCTCATATTGATTGTGCGTTCCGAGGAGAGGCTCACCCGGGACACAGAGTGCATGGAGTGCATGGCGAACTCGGACAACGTCATCCGCGCGGGGCTCACCCCCAAGCTGCGGGACATCCCCAACCTGGTGTCGGGGCTGACCTACAACGCGTCTCCCGCGGCGAAGCACCTCGTCTCGCCCTCATCCTTCGGTAGCGCGAGCACGCTATACGACCCGCCGATTTCGGAGTTCTCCGTCGTGCAGGTGAAGCTGGCGCCAGGTGCGCGAGAGAAGCATCGTTCCATCGACGGACCGAGCATCGCGATCGTGACGGATGGCGCCGGGGCGGTTGACTGGGGTGGGGAGAAGTTGGAGGTGGGGCTTGGGGATGTGTTCTTTGTCGGAGCTGGGACAGAGATTACTTTTGGTGCAAGAGATGGGGAGTTTGTTGTGTACCGTGCTTTCGTAGAAGCCAATTAGGGCTCGTATGTGCGGGAGTAGGTGGTTTCTGATGAATGTAGACTTGGAACGCATATACCATTACTTGACTAGGCACATTGGACGCAGTCTGGACAGTGATGTATTTGTAGAAGTAATCGCCTGGCACTTATCTGATCCCCTAAGTGACACGTCTCATGGCTCCGTGACCTCCAACTTGTTCTTTTCTTCCAAGGTGAAGGTCGT
Organism: Tephrocybe rancida; assembly: GCA_018858115.1. Classification (NCBI taxonomy): domain Eukaryota; kingdom Fungi; phylum Basidiomycota; class Agaricomycetes; order Agaricales; family Lyophyllaceae; genus Tephrocybe; species Tephrocybe rancida. Next base: position 47,520 of record JABCKT010000085.1, read on the forward strand.
ATTCACCGTAGGGTGAGTATTCCCGATCTGTGGGCGTGTCATGGCATCTTCCGGCTAACCAAAATCGGGTGTGAGCGCAAAGGGACGCGTCAAAGGTTCGAAAACAAACCCTATAGGATTTCCAATCGTCTTCAGTGACTTGCGGGGTATGCTCGTTAGGCGAAAAACCCCGGTGAGGTCTTTGTCCAAACTTAACCACCTTTGTCTTGTATCGAGCAACGGGAATTCAGGGACCACATCATCGAGCATGCGAAAAGGTTAGGCAGCATTTGATTAAGCCAATGGAAACCTGCTTCTCTTCATAGCTATAGGTGCGGGTGAAGATCAGACGGAACAAAGCGCCAGAAGGATATGTCTGTCAGCGGCCGATAACAGGTCACCAGAAAGGCCCCGGGAAGCTCCCCTATGGGTTTGACGGTTTTTTAACGTATTTTAGACCCCAAAAATGACCATTTCCTTGTCGGAACTTAACGTATTTCAGGCCTTCCAGTGCCCAACCTTGTCAGAAATTAATGTATTTCAGGCCGCCGGCGAGATTTTTCTGGGCTTGTTGGCGGCTCAAAGCAAAATTTTGGGAAGGAGGGGGGCTGGTGTACGTCCGTAAAGAAATTATGCCAGATTAATGGTGAAATACGTGTACGCGAGCGCAAAATGTGATTTTCGCGTACATTTTCCTCCGTGGTGAGAAGTTCCCACGGTAATTCCTTGTCGATGTTAACGTATTTTAGACCCTAACGTTAACGTATTTCAGAGGCGATATTGGCAAAATTTCCGTCAAACCCCCAGGGGAGCTTCCCGGGGCCTCACCAGAAATGCCAAGCCCGTGGGCACATACGACACATTAGCTGGAGCAGCCGTTATTAAGGCGATGCTCGCTGAAGAATGAAGGATCCCAGCGCTGCTCATGATTGAGAAAAATGGGGTAGTAACACGATGCGGAGAGGAGAGAAGGGGAATCTACTTGGGTAACACATCGTTCCGGAATCTCAGCAAGATGTAACAGTGGACAGCGCTAACATAATGTCGCCAGCTGCCAGGAATGGCATGAGTTCATCGCAGACCCTGAGATTCAAAAAAATGACATACCAAAGGAAGAAGCTAGCTAGCGTGCTTCCACTGACATTACGGAAGAATAAGAGGTCGGCGGCAATGTTTGATATTGATAAGCTCACACCACGTCTCGAACCGATTTCTGTTCATTCTACCAAAGTGTGGGTCTGGACGTCTCGTTGTGAATATTCAGTTGCACTACAGATGCCAGGCAACTCACCACTTCAAGGCAAGCTGATATGTAGCTGAATACTATGACCATTCCGACCGGTAGTAGATGCTTATGGTCGTACCTTGCTTCGCAATAGCCTAACCGCAATATTTGGCACAGTAATCATTACACTGGCATAAAAAATGACGACAATTTCGTCATGAAGCCCCCGCAGCAATGTTCGTGTGAGGACTAAGCAGAGTACGGACAACGGGTATTTGATATAGATCGATCACTGATATGGTTCAGCTCCAACTTATTCGGAGATGCTGTAAGGGAATGCTCATTGAAAATGGACTTTACAATAGAACAAGACATGTACGGACCTCGTCTACATAGTCATGGAATGAGAGCACAACTTCCGATATCCTTTGCGCCATGCAAAATAACTCTCCACAGAGTCAAGTTCGGAATCCTGAATACTCTGTGCGGGATACTCATCAAACGACGCCCAAAGTATGAAGCGCTGGGTCAAAAAACACTTGGTCGTATCCACGCTACACGAAATGCCGCGCTTTATATAAGAATTCGAAACCGCCGATAAATGATAGAATATGGAAATTGTGCCCATTTGTAGGGATATGTTCCAACTATGAACATGGTAAGCCCGTCACAAGTTAGTGGCATCACGAGCTCAGTAAGCAGCAACGGGGCAAAATTACCTTATGACCCGGACATGGACAGGACACCACATTAGGCTTGAGACTGCCAGTGAAACCTACGTTTTGTTAACGGATATCATAGATGAAGAATGGCATGGAGCCAAAAGCGACATACCTGGCAGTGGAGAGACGCAAACAAACGGAATCAGTACGGAATCATATCATGCAGGGGCATATTCAGGTTCGCCCAAGTTGGCTCGGATTTGAATTATGTAGTTGCGTCATTCTGGAGATCTTCAAGCCACTCTGAAAGTTGTGCTCGTCGGGTACCGGGCTCAAAGAGTCAAAATTCTGGATCTCTTATTGTCACAACAAATATTCATTCATATCAACGTACACAAAATATCGTTGTTTCTGGGCAACATCGCTTTGGATCATGATTTTGTTGAGAAAGTGGTCGTAGCAACTGATTTCTTGTCATTATTGTTAAAAGCTTAGAGCTTAGAAGATCCATTCGCCTCAGCGAAACGCTTCTCGGCCTCATCGAAGTTGATCACGTTCCAGATCGCCTTGAGGTACTGACGAGAGATAGCTGATTAGTTCAAAAGTCGAATCAAGACACGGAAGAGCCTACATCCGGCTTAACATTCTTGTACTGGAGGTAGAAGGCGTGCTCCCAAATGTCGACACCGATGATGGGAATGTGGGTGAGAAGAGGGTCCTGGTTGGGAGTGGTGGTGACCTCAAGGCGCTTGGTGGAGGAGTTAAAGCCCTAATCGCAACAGATAACAATCAGTTTGCATGCGAGACACATTGAAGCAAGTAACGCACAAGCCATCCCCAGCCCGATCCCTGGATACCAGCAGTGGTGGTGTTGAACTGATTGACGAGATTCTCGATGCTTCCGAAGTTTGCGATGATGGCTTCCTTGAGGGGCCCATTTTTCAAAGTAACATCCGCCGATGCAGGGGGAACCAAGTTCTTCCAGAAAAGGGAGTGGTTGATATGACCTGATCGGCGACCGCGTCCGATTAATTTCTTCCCATTTAAGTACCAAAGAGACTACGAACCTCCTCCGTTGAACTTGAGAGCAGCTTGGAGAGCGATGCGCTCCCTGGGGGTGGAGGCCTTGGCGTAGGCTGCCTCAGCGGCGTTCAAAGCGTTAACGTAAGTCTGATGGTGCTTCGTGTGGTGAAGCGTCATGATCTCTTCAGAGATGTAGGGCTCGAGGGCATTGTAGGCGTAGGGGAGAGGGGGGAGTGTGTGGGACATCGCGGCGATAGGGAAGAGATGGTGGAGCAATCTCTGCTTATAAGCGATCTTTCAGTTCCCACACCCATGTCACGGGTGCAATCACAGTGTATGTAAGGCGTATTGCGCCACATTTTCGTCATTATTGAACGTAGCTGAGAGATGTTCAACATCTACTTATCACCAGTATGGAAATTATGAGTATAGATCCAGATATTTGCAACTATTTTTCAAGAGAGTTGTTTCCCGAACTCTTCCAACATCTCGGCACACACAATCACCCAAAACTTTCCGAGTTTCTCGAAATCTTCGAGCTGGGGAAAAGTTGTTTTATAAGGGTGCGTAATTCAGCATTGTCTTGAAACTCACCTCATTCCAGATTTGAGCGCTGCATCGTGTCCACCAACGGCCATTATGATAGAAGTGGGCAGAATACGCCTTGTACGTATACAGCATCTTTTCTTTGAATTTAATATCAATTTCTGGCGTGGGAGCAATGCTTCCGGGGAACGGCAACTCTACATTGACCTGGAAACAATGTCAGGTGAGCCTGAAGTGGCAGAGATAGATGTACCATGTTGAGTGTGAGGTCGCCCTCTGGATCCATGACTCGAGTTCCAAGGATCTCGGCAAGACGCTTTCCGCCTTTCACGGCCAAGTCGTGACAGTAATCGTTGATCTTGTGTTCACCGCCGACCCAGTTCCTGAAGTCGATAGCTATCACGCATATGATTAATCATCTTATAAATCGATGCGAGTAGAGAAGCACGCTCACCAGATGCAATACTCAGGTAAGGGGTATAATCGATTGTGCCATTCCCTGAGAATCGATGAAGTTAGTTTGTGGTCATCTGATACTTTGCGAAGAACAGGATCCCACATTCAAATTGAATGACAAAGTTAGCATCTTTCCTGTCGCCCGGCGACACATAAGCATGAGACGTTGGGATGGATGATTTGATGATATGTTGGTTTCTGGGCTCGATATGTTAGACGAAAAAGCCATTAGAATTTGACCAGATCGACAAACCGCTTCGGAACATACAAGACCGCCGCGGTGCGTTTGGCTGACAGCCATTTATGGCAGTTCTTTGTAGAGACGATATTAAGTCACAAGGGCGAACCGATAATGCATAGGCGCCGAGAGACGCACCGAAATCCAAAAGTCTGGCTGAGATTCGCTTAGATTGATGTTCGTCTCTTGCCCGATCGAATGAGCGGCGTCAATGATGGTCCAGATGCCCGCTTCCCTAGAGATATTCGCAAGCTCCTTCCAGGGCAGTAGGACGCCAGGATTGGAGACAATGCTGTCTATGACGATGACAGACTTCTTGCCCTCAGCAATCGGGTTGGCCGCGATGAACTCTTTGAAGCTTGCTATAATGTCCTTGTGCGTAGTCGGGAACAGCAACTGGAACTGTTTGACAGTGGGGTGAGGGCGAACGTCGTGAAGGTACTTGACCGTCTGATTAATGGACCCATATGTGGTATTAACTATTGATTGTGCATTCAAAGAGCGCCGCAAGTTCCGCGAGGAAGGGAAGACTTACACGAGATGAGTGTATCACCCTCCTCCCACTCGAAGTTGCGTAAAACGGTATTGATACCTAGAGACGCGTTCGAGACGAGAACAACCTCATCGACATCTGCTCCGATGAGTTGGGCAAGCCGGCGACGAACGTCGAGCAAGAGTGGTTGAAATTCAAGACGATGGAAGAGATCCGGGTTTGCTTCGATCTGCATAGTGAGTTTCTGCACGGCATCTAATACAGGCACAGGTGTCGATCCATATGAACCTAGAAGATAGAACAAAGTCAGTGGGATGGGACAAGATCGGAATCCGAAGGCGAACAGGTTTACCGCTGTTGAGATTGAGGTACTCGGGATCAAATGCAAAGTACTTGAGCACCTCGTGTCCGAATGCGGGAGGCGTTTGTTTGAACAGATCGGAGTGGCTCGAAGTCGTCATGACTAGTAATGATTTTCCGCCAAATGAACACAAGTAATGGTAGCATAGTCTAAGTAACCCAAGTTTTATAGACCCCTATTCGGGGCCCGGACCGATGATAAAAATCCTTCACGTGGAATGAGTCAGAGCACACATGACTCATTTTTGGAACACGTTCTTTTGAGTTGGTAGCTAACACGTCGCGCAGTAAACGCGTCCTTGAGACAACTCGTCGCGTGCGGCACTGGAAGAATGTTCTCTATTGTTTTCCGGGAAGAGTGGAACTGCTACAGTGTTCGTGTTTGAAGATCTGGAGAGGATGACAAGGGTGAGTCACCTTGAATTTATTGCAGGGTTTTCCAGGGATGACTCACCCGAGAGTTGTCCTTACCAAGGAACACGAGCCTATGATAGATATCGTATGGGCGCACACGGACGCGCCAACACCCTTCTTGGCGTTGCCTAACTGGTGATACGCGTTTTGATAGATCTGTGAATTTTGAAAAAAATAAATAATGTAGGACAGTCAGGTCAGATATGCTCATGCGCCGAGAAATAAATTGTCTTCTGCTGTCGGCGGGTCACTATGGTGGTTGTGAAGAAAACACGCGGAACACATTGGCGACAGGGAGAAAAGTACAGTCGTAGGGCCTTCTATGTAATATTCCAAGGTGATCAGCCGGCTTCCTTAGAGCCATGGGCCAGATATCCGGCCTCGTGTCGAAGGGTATGTGTCGGTGTGATACGCCACAGAATATCGATAATGGACGAGACATCTTGAAACACTGCACACTGGCCTTCATGTATGATCGGTTCCGATTGAAGTACATAATCGGCACGGAGGCACGACCGACGCTTTGGGCACCCTTCAACTCTGCGCGAGGCCGCCATTTCGTAAGTGTTTTTTTAAACTTCGAGAGACTTCGAGCAAGCCTCCGTCCACAGGCACACAAGTGCCTCTGAAAAAACATGGCGCTTGAGCGCTTAGAAGGATGTACGAGAGACCGTCTTGTGACCAGCTGGGTGGTGAAGAGGAACATGTGAACACTTTCGAACAGGGAAAAGTGGATGCAAAAACCTGGCAAAACCAAGTGAGGACAAATTCCACGTGGTGATGGAGGACGTTGAGTTTCGCACGACCAGGCCTTCTTCCTCCCGCTTCCTGAGTTCCTCCAACCTTGCAACTTCCAGAATGGACCTAGAGCGGTGCCCACTCCTTGTATCTCACGTTGAATATACTATCTGATCTCAAAAATGCTCTTCGCACCATGTCAGCGAAGCCTTAGAACTCGACGAATCGTCGGGCCTTGCAAGTCAGTTTTAACTTTTCGCCGCAAGTTTCATGGATTTTGCTAGTGCTACAGAGAACATAGACCGGGCTTTTCTTGCCTCTAAAATTACGAATCACAACTGTATCTATGCGTGTGTCCATGGAGAAACATGGGACATTGCATGTGGCTTCGATATTAGCCCAGAAAAAGCGCGGATCCACCACTCCTCGACTTCTCTTCTAACGCCTGCAGGCTATTGTGGAAGCTTCTTACTACTTCCACGATTCCCGAGTGATCTGGACCTCGTGGGTAGCAGTTTTCGTCGTCATCGAGCGGCGCTTGTATTTGAAGTCGATGTTGAGCTCGAATCTTTCGCGCCCCCTTACTACCACCCTCCGCCTCTCTCTACTTGTCAACGCGCTACAATGTCTGCACCACGGCTTGTTCTTGATAACACGTACGTTACATCAGTCGCGTTCGCTGTCAAAACTGATTGCCTTGTTATAATCAGCATGGGGGCCGCTTATATTGGAGTGGTAGTTGCCGCGGCGTAAGTTTTTCTTTCCTCTATCGTTGCCACCATATCGATTTATGCATCAAACTGCAGTTTACACGGAGGTTCGGCTCTCCGAATGTTGTGATGTCGCGTCTTATCAAATTGACGACTCGTAGTCTCTTGTGTCCAGGCGTGGTACTACTTTACTCACCAAAAGGATACATGGCCGATCAAGACCCTGGTGAGTTCAATAGCCTTGCCTGCAGTACACGCGCTGAAATTTCGTCCAAGGTCGCTGCCGTCATGTTCTTCGACACTGTTCATCAGATCTTAATATCTCATACCGGTATTAATGGCTTCCGCACGCTTGACAAGGTTCTAACAGAGTCCGATACAGTTTACATCTACACGATCACAAATTACAATAATCCGGAATATCTTGCCAACCTTGTTTGGTGAGTTTCGCGTATCATCAGCCCGACGATACTGACAATCTCCTAGGAGTATGCTCGTAAGCACACCTTTTTCGAATTCTACCTTTGTCTAAAGGTTTACACTTCGTACCGTATCAAGGTCGAAGTTTTATTCAACGTAAGTCCTGTTTATGGTATTGCTAGATGTCGACATTCAAACTGTGTTCTTCAATGCCCAGGGTTTGACCGCATTGCTTGTTCAAGGGTACGTAGGTTGGCTCTCTGTTCGTCGAGTCTTATTTTAAATCTCTATCTCACCATAGGTTCTTGACACTAAGAGTTTGGCGACGTGAGTCCATAAGAGTCCCTTTCCCTACTGAAGTACTTAAAGAAATCGAGGATCTCAGTAAGCAATAGGAACATATGGTTGACGGGCATTGTCGTACGTCCGATTATATTTCTATACCGTCTCATCGTCCAACCGTTATACAGACCGCATTGGTGGCTGGCGAATTTGGTGAATCCTCTTTATTCGTCTATCATTTTGCGTCCTTACGGTAGTGTTTCAAAGGCTGTGTTGTGGGTATGTACTATGCATTCTGCGCCTTTCTACTCCCCGTCTAACCGTGTGTCGATCAGCCTTTGGTGCCATGTCGTGCGTATCCTCTTCGACTTCATTGTCAGAAGCTTACATCCCATTGATATGTAGGCTTCAGTTCCGAACATTCGTTGAACTCCAGCGCCTTAAGGTATTTTTTTTTGTGTGACTAGGAGTGACTGTCCTGACATTCTTTCTAGTATCTGTCGATCACAGTCAACGCCCTTGCAGCAGCTGGAGATGTGCTCATCGCGATGATCCTCTGCACGCTCCTTCATCGCTCTCGGACAGGTTTCCACCGGTACGTGACCCCTCGTCGCCGTTCTCTCCTACCAACACTTCCAGCAGATCAGATACGATGATCAACAAGCTAGTGAGCCTTCTCCCTGAGGAGTTTCCACATCTATGTTCACCCAACCATCGTCGCATAGATTCTCTTCGCTGTCAACACTGGCTTCCTGACGAGGTGGATATCAACTTGCGCTTCTTCTCATCTATCCTTATGCTGACCAACCGGAAGCCTATGCGCCGTAGCTTCTTTGATTTCTGTGAGTCTCCGCATGGTTTTCCGAGGCTCCACGAAAGATCTGGCTGACGACAACGTCGTTGTAGATCACTATCGCAGGCAAAACTTTCTTGTACATCGCCTTCTTCTTTTGCATCGGCCGTTGTGGGTAGCCTTCTTGCCTTCGTCGCTCACAACTTCTAACGTTTCCCGATTTACTCAGTATACTCGAATTCCCTTCTTGCTACCCTAAATGCCAGGAAAATGATACGTGGCTCTGCCGACGGTATTCACAGCACCAGCGAGAACATCTCCTTGTCCCTCCGTGAATTTCCCAAAAACGGCACCATCTCGTCGAGAGTGAGTCCAAGCTCTTGGATTCGAAGTTCACGATTTGTAACATCCGCTTCTTTCTCTTCAGCGCCCGACGAATATCTCCATCAAGATCAACACCACAAAAGAGTTCGTCACCGACTCAGATCAAGGACACGACGAGGAGAAGGGAGAGCCGGGATTGGTACGTTCTAATTTCGACGCGTCTTCACATACTCATAGCTCCCCTCTCTCTAGTCTACCGGCTCAACCAGCTCCCCGTCCGTCAGCAACGTCAACCAGCCCGAAGAAGTTTGACTCGATTGGTCAGGATGGCCGATGCCCCGGAGCGCTCTGTTTATACATAACTCTTATTTATGACTCCACTTTTGTTTGCGCTCGCACTGGTTGCTGGGCCACCGTAGCGCTAGTGTATACGGCCCCCGCGGCTGTTGTTTTTGGGGCTTTTTTGCGTATTATACCTAGACGTACTTACCTGACTGACGTGTAGCATAAATTTGTGTAAGAGGTGGGATGTGGTCCGCCTCAGGACCTAGGAGGAAGGAACCCTAGGAGATGGAGGAACTGAATAGTCTGTTTTTGTACCATGCTTCTTCCTGTATATCGATCTTGGGTTTGACCATGAAATGTAGCCGGGGTACACACGTCCGTTTGCAGAGTGATCAAAAGCATTCTAGATGAGCGTCCCATTAGATATAGTGTACATTGTATTTCAAATCAATCTTTCAGGCGACTAGTGATCTATCCTTCATCCATAGCATCACCATCCTCTTGGCCGGCACCATTCCACCACGATATAGGTCCAAGCCCCTGCTCTGCAATAGAACACTAGCCACCATCATGTTGACATGTGATTCGAGGGCAGATAAACCGACAATACTCACAACAACGTTATACGGAGCACGCTTCGCCTCCCTCTGCACCTGTACACCTTCCGCCATCTTCGGCGGGCCAGGCTCGTCGTCGAAAAAATCATCAGCCTCAACACGCACGCGGACCACCTCGCCTTGGTCGATGTACATCCGTTCGGCGACGGGCGTGTCGAGCATCTCGTGCGTGGATGTCAGCTCGGAGTCGGGAAGCCAGAAGTGCGCGCGTTCGTTTGGATCACTGAGGCAGGCGTTCATGATTTATTTGTGGGGAATGCAATGCGAAACGGGGAGACGCACAATGCTGTTGGTTGGGGGAGGTATGAACAGGGGATGTAGATGTCGTCGAAGAATCCGACGGTTACTATGGTTCGTGCGATAGATTATTCGAGGGAAGAACACTCGAGCAAGGGAGTACAAACATCTAACACCGTCTTGGTCAGAGGACTTGACTTTTGCAATGATAACTTCCGAGGTAAATGGTCTGAAAACGACCATTCGAAACACGACTGGGCCCACAATTTCAGTCTTGCCCGAAAGGGTCGAATAGAACATGTCCGACCTTTATACCACAGAAATCCATCGCCATAGCGAACCTTCCCCTCTCCTACTTCTTTCAAATCGAAAACACAGATACAGAGCCCGACGTCGTGCAGAACGCGATTCGCGTATTTCTTGTTCAGCTCAACAATGAGCGCCTGGTCCGCAGGCGCCCCAAAATTAGATGGGTGGATAGCTACTGTATCCTGCAAATGTATCAGTTGAACGTAGATAGTGAGTTGGTGCCGGCGTACCTTCAGGATCGAAACCACGAACATCTCCGTTTGATGTTACTTTTTGTGTCGTCCACTGTAATCTACAAATTTGCTAGAGTTTTAGGCCGAATGTCGCCCTAGGCAAACGGTTTTGTCCGTTATGAGGGCATGAGGAAGCTTCAAGTAGCTTCAAGTTCAAGAGAACAAACTTGAACGTAAAATCTAATCGCGACCCTGTTCAGGAGAGACACGTGATACGTCTAAAAATTCGAGGAGGGGCAAGTTTTGAGTTTGTTGTCGGCATCACTCTCTCCCAACTGGCAGCCGTTCAGACGTCCGCTCCTCTCTTGCTCTTGGGTGCTCCGCTTCTCCCCCTCGTTCTCTTCTGAAGCCCTTGGCTGCCGAACTACAGCCTTTTAATTCCATTATTATTAACAGGAGAACCTCTATACATAATGTCTGATACTTCTGCGACCAAGTCCAGCCTTTTTCCCGCAAAATCATGGCAGCACTTGGTAGCGGGAGGGTACGTCGCGTTCACTGTTACTTCTGCAAGTGAAACAAGTGTTGAACGGATGAATATAGGCTTGGAGGCATGTGCGGCGCGATCGTGACCAGCCCATTTGACGTGGTGAAAACGCGGTTGCAGTCAAGTCTGTTTCGAGAAAAGGCGACGTCGGTTGGGATGATGGGGAATGGCGGGAGCATGGTGGTCGGTGTACCACGCCCGAGTGGCTTGCTATACAATTTTGTAGAGACTGGGCACATACTGCGGCATGTTTTTCTCCCCTCGAACTTCACTAAGACTAAATTTTGACATAGGGACATCTACCGGGAGGAGTCTCCTCGTGCTTTATTCAAGGGTCTTGGGCCGACGCTCGTAGGCGTCATACCTGCTCGCTCTATCAACTTCTACACATACGGCAATGGCAAACATATCATCGCCAACTACTTCAACGACGGAAAGGAAAACACATACGTGCACCTGACCGCCGCTGCTATTGCCGGCATCGTCACTGGTACCGCGACGAATCCTATATGGGTGGTGAAGACCCGGCTACAGCTTTCCGCGACCCACCGCGAACACGGAGCAGGCCCTAGGGCTATTGGCAGCAGCTGGAATACCATCAAGAATATCATGAAAAATGAAGGCATTAAGGGATTCTATAAGGGCCTTAGTGCGAGCTATTTGGGCGTCACGGAAGGGACGATCCAGTGGGTCTTGTATGAACGGCTGAAGAAGATCTCTGCGGCCACGGAGGGCAGGGGTGGTATTCAGGAGTGGTTAGGAATGCTTGGGAGCGCTGGTACAGCGAAGTGCATCGCGAGTCTCATAACCTATCCTCATGAGGTACGTTTGCTCAGCTTATCTTCGTTGCCGCTTTTACTGATTCATCGTATACTCAAGGTGCTACGGACACGACTAAGACAACCAAGTGTAAATGGCGTTGTGCGGTACACCGGCCTCGTCCAGACACTCCGTCTCGTCATTGCAGAGGAGGGTGCTCGGTCATTATACGGCGGCCTCAGTGCCCATCTCATGCGTGTTGTGCCGAACGCCGCAGTCATGTATTCGATCTACGAAGGCATCCTGAGGTGGTGAGGCCCACACGACCCAGGATACTGATGCCCATGGACGTTTGTTTGCAACCTGCAACTGACTGACTCCCGCGAGACACCCCGACGACGAGGCACGACTAGAACTCCACTCACCAGCACTAGGCAATCACCACATACCCGAGTCGCCCCTGGTCATATTATTACTACCCATTGACCAACCCACCCACCCACTCACCCCACCTCCTCTCAATCTGCTGTACCCTGCGCTCTTGCCCTGCGCAACCAGATCGAAAAGTAATCACCTGATACACTACACATATATGTTACAAGGCCTGCCCGCCCATTGTTCATTTAATCGCTACTGCTTTCCGACTCCCGTCACCATCTACCATCGCTTGCACATGTACTTTATTTTATAGTCCTCACCTACACGTACCTACCTACTGCCCATCATACATGGATCGCGTCGTCAATATGATTAAATAAAATTGAAAACAACAGACTTGAAAGGGGTTTGAATTGTTTCCGCCAGTTAGCCGAAGTGAATTAGCCGATCAATGAACGGAGGTTTGGTCGAACCGAGTCCCGACTCTGATCTCTATTTCTCTCCAAAGCTCACCACAAACCAGTGAAATCCACGATAATGTTATGAACATAGATCCAACAACGCAGTCCCAAACACTGTACATCCCAACCTTCTCTCCACCAACCCCATCTCCATCTCCAGGACCCAGCAGGCCAAGTGACTCCGGCCTTCAAGTGGGTACATCCTCAAAGCCCCTCAGTCGACTAGAGAGCCCCAGAAGCAGACGAGCATTCATCGACGGCGTCCTGGACGCCTGCACCCCCGATGAGCTCCTCTATATCTCCTCAAGAGTCGCTCCCATGCTCAAACGCGACTTTCTCTCTGTCCTCCCGGCAGAGCTCAGTCTCTACATCCTCAGCCTCATCCAGGACCCAATCAGCCTTGTCCATGCAAGTCGTGTGAGTCGTGTGTGGCGTGCTCTGGCTTTTAATGAGGCGCTCTGGAGGGGCGCGTGCAGGATGTGGGGGTTTGGCAATGGCAACGGCGAGGGGAGTGTGCGGGGTGGGGAGTTGAGAGAGGAGGAGGAACCGTTAGAGGAGATGGAGCCGTATGCGGATTTACCGATGGATCCGGCGTTGGTGTGGCTTACGGAGAGGAAACGCAAAGCTCGGCGTCTACCATCTGGATCGAGCAGCTCGAGCGAGGTCTCACTCACAAGGCCATTCTCGTATCGTGTTCATTTCAGGGAGTCCTATTCTAAACGTACGCCATCTCTTACATTCAAAATTTCATTTTTACTTACTCTATTATAGTCCTGAGATGGAAACGAGGCGGCCGCCTCCTCCGAACACACCGTCTCCCCATGCTCTCCGCATCCGCATCTGTAGAACAGCCCCCCTCCATGGGCATGTATCCCTCTCACGCCCCAAACAATAAAGAAGTGCCCGACACCGGCGTCGTTACCTCCATAGCACTGGACAGCGATTGGGTCGTAGTGGGCCTCGCGAGTTCCCGAATACACGTCTTCAGCGCGCGCACGGGCGTCCTTGCGCGGACTCTTGTAGGACACGATTCGGGCGTGTGGGGGCTGTGTCTTGTTAGTGCTTCTCAGTCGAGGCGTACGAAGAGGACGCAGGACCAGGACGAGGAGGAGCTTCTCTCGGCGCAGGTTCGGGATCTTAATTTGGGCAGCAGCTCGTGGACGCGAACCAGTCGGCGCACGCAAGAGAGCGGGGGATCTGCTCAAGGGCAAGGACTATGTCATCTCCTTCCACCGGCCTTGAGAGCCGCTGTGGGGCTGGGACCTTCAAGCGAGTCCGACACCGATAGTACTTGCCCAGTGAAAGGAGCGCCCGCGGATGAGGCTGGATATGGACTACCGCGCTACGCCCCGGAGCGCCAGAGCAATCCGACCTTCGCATCGGAAGGCTGGGGACAGCCTAATGCCCTCGTCGTCAGCGGCGGGTGTGATAAAGTCGTGAGGGTGTGGGATGTTAAGTCGGGGTGAGTGTAAAGGGCTTTCATCTTCTTTATAACCTTGGTCCCGCTTCTGGACTTCATCACATCATTTTCTTTCGTATTGTCTGTATTACTTAGCCCTTTCTTGATATTGACTGGTTCTCTTCCCAGCCACTGCATCTACACCCTCGGTGGGCACACCTCAACAATACGCTGTATTCGAACACTTCACAGCCGCCCCCTCACGGTAACTGGCTCGCGCGACGGCACCGTACGGACATGGGATATCCAGCGGGGCGTCGCCGTCCGCGTGCTAGAGGGGCACACAGGGAGCGTCAGGTGTCTCGATGTGAACGGGAGGAGGGCGGCGAGTGGGAGTTATGATACCACTTGTCGGGTGCGTTTTCGTCTCTGGTTGTTTTTGGATGTGGATGTGGGATTAACGCGCGTTGAGATGTATAGGTATGGGACCTAGATACAGGGGAGTGTCTGCACGTCCTCCTGGGACACTATCATCAAGTGTACACTGTCGCGTTCGATGGGGTGCTCGTCGTGACCGGCGGTCTTGACACCAGTGTGCGTGTGTGGGACGCAGAAACCGGGTAAGCTACTCTCTTGTCCACCCCGAAACACGCTTATACCATCATCAATAGTCACTGTCTCGCACTTCTGCAAGGGCACACGGCCCTCGTGTGCCAACTACAGATATCGCGGAAGCACCAACTCCTCGCGACGGGCGGCTCAGACGGGCGCATCATCACCTTCTCCCTCGCGTCTTCGGACTCCACCGTACCATCCCCACCTCCTCTACACGAACGGCCGAAGCGTACGAAAACCAAAAGGAAGAAGACGATGGAACCCCCAGACGCCACGTCCTCACCCGACTCCGACGGCGGCTCCGACGTCCTATCATTCCAGGACCGCCGAGACGCGTCCGAGGCCCTGCAAGCACGCCGTACGGCATACGAACCACTCTACCGCCTCGCGGCGCACGCGTCTTCCGTCACGTCGCTGCAGTTCGACGGGCGGTTCCTCATGACAGCCGGGAATGACGGGTGCGTGCATCTGTGGGAGACGCAGACGGGGCGGTATGTGAGGCGCATGACGGGGGAGGGGGAAGTCATGTGGAAGGCGGGATTTGCGGGGGGGTATGCTAATGGGGAGGAGGCAGTGGGGGATGTTTGTGTTGTGGCGGGGAAGAGGGAGGGGAAGACGGTGTTGGAGATTTGGGGGTTTGGGGAGCGTGGTGAGGCATGAGTAGGTGGGCGGGGTGAGTCGTAACGTTTATAGTCATTATAATTTGGCAGTAGACCTCTTGTAATTTTGGTGTAGTTTCATTGTGGGGTTTGGGTGTAGTATGTATAATGAGTACAAGGCAGGCATTCGCTACCCTTCGGCCGTAAGTGGGCTATTGATAATTACTTACTTTCTGTTTAAACGGGGGCGTAAAGTGTGTCAAGGATCGTATTGTGACAAGTGAAGACAACCTTCTTATTGAGGCGGACCTTCTTCTACCGCAGCTGCCTTGGGATGGGCATATCCCTGAGTTTGCCACCAAGATTCCTGTGAAGTCACTGTGTTCCTATCTTACGACGGAGTGGCTAACAGATGACCACGAGGCCACCATGTTTGAGCTTTTGAGCTACCACGCCACAGAACTCCTGAGCTCTGACTCCATTCGGATACAGACACCTTTCTTTGTGTCTCTCCTGACCGCAGCCTATCGAAATCGCGAGCAGTACGAGTCCTCAAAGTCATACAAGTGGCTCCGAGAACTTGGAAAGGATCTCACCAAACCGACATGATCTGCACATCGTAACCATCCTCAACGAGTCCAAGAACCACTGGGCTGCTGTTGTTGTCAGCTCAGGTTTGGGCCTCATAGACCTACCCTCATCCGCACCTCGACCATACACAATGCGCTGTATCCCAACAATACATATCCGCCCCGACAGAATCACGGATTTTCGCAACGGCACTGGACGGACATGGGACACCCAAAAGGCCTCGCTGTTCGTGCATCTGAGGGTTCCATCCGTCTCGAAGTGGGGTGCTTGGATGTATGTAGGAGGGCAGCGCGTGGGTATGATGTCATGATCACTTATCGGGTGTGCTCTTCAATCCCAATTCGACTGGTCATTGACGTTCAAGATTTTACTTCCAGGTACGGGATCTGGGTGTCGAGCAGTGTGCTCACGACGGAGTATTTATAAGCGCGTTCGATGGCGTGCTCGCCGTGGCCGGCAGCCTCCATGACCGAGTACGCTCCTCCTCTCCTGCCACTCGATCCACCTCGCAATGCCGCTTATCCATATCATCACAAAAGACATTGCCTCGCACTCCTCTTTCAAGGTCATGCGTAGCTCCAGGTCTCAAGAAAACACCAGCTGCTCGCTATGAGCGCGTTATCTCCCATGTTGTATAGTACGCCAGTCCGAAGCCTGCTCCTCACGAACATCCCTAGGTCCGAGACAGCGCAAGAAAAGGAAGAAAATGGATGTCATGTCCTCACATGAAGGATCGTAGAGACGTGGTTCTGCGAGCGCGCACGACTTAGGAACCGCTCGAACACTTCCCTCTAGTTCGACGGACGCTTGCTGCTTGCTTCCTCTGATTAGCGGGGATTTTGTTGGGCGAGATGTGTAGATGGGGCGGTATGTGAGACGGAGGGCAGTGGGGAGGTTGGGTTTGCTGGATGTGGAAACGAAGGTTTGGGGAGACTATTTCGAGAGGTTTCCAGGTTTCGAGAAGAGGGGGGGACGGGCGTAGTGACTCTAGGGTCTGTATAAGTTGGCATTCTATCTGTTGTGCTACTTCTGCGCTTCTATTGCTTACAATTATTGTATTGGACCGTTCTAGGGCTTCGATGTATGTATGTAGTGAAATATAATGCGTCAAGCTTTCTACTGGCTTGGGAGAATTGGTGAGGTACCGCAGTCTCGAGGAAGTCACAAAGTTTTCCGGGAAAAGGTCGAGACTGAGGATCGGGAGGTTGGAAATGACTCGACCGAGCTTGGTGGGCCGCTTCCGGTGGCACAGTACAGGTCAATCCAGCCGTAGATACAGGGCTCGCCAAAGGCTCCATTTGGTCTTGTCCAATGATGACAGGAGGGGGTGACGGAGCAGCTGGGAGCGGTGGGGGCGGCAGAATGTCCATTTCGATGTCAGGAGTTGGTGAGGTGCCAGGTAGCATGGGAGCGAAGACGGCGTCGCTGTCAGTGTCTACACTATCCGCGCCAAGTTCGCCTTCAGGATGAGGCCGCGGCATGGTGGCCAAGTGCGCAAGCCAGAGGGCAATAGCAATGCAGATAGAGACAACTACAGCTATGTACCCTTTGGATGTAGTGGGCTTGAAGGGAGCTGGAGGCAACAACTGCGAGGAGGTTGGGGTTGAGGCTGTCACCGTTGAGGTTGTCGTTGAGGTCGCGCTGTCCAGACGCCGAAGCCCGGGGTCCACAAGCGGACGCGCGTCGGCGGTGACACTACATGTGTCTCAGATTAGCATACCCGAAATCGGGAGGCGCGTCTGGACATTGGAATTGTAGTATATATACAAATAGGCGCCGTTGAAATGACGATCGCGAGCGAGACCGTTGTCGGAGCCGAGACTCGGGGGAGCCGAACTGATTTGGCGTGACACACGTGGCCAGCGACCGTCTTTCTTCGCAGGGAAGTATTCAGACAGTCTCAGACGCGAAGCCGCCTACTTCCGGATTTTCAAGCTCGCTTGCGCTTGTTGTTTTCAATATTATATAGACGACGTGATCTATGAACATGTATGTATGAGGGACCGCGGGTAGGTGCGTGTGCGTGATGAGGACTATACAATAAGGTATGTGTGCAGCCGATAGATGGTACAGGATCCGGAACATAGTAGCGATTACTCGAAGAACTGCGGGCGGGCGGGGGAGGTAACGTATTATGTAGTGTATCTGAAGATCGGATAGATTGCTATTTGATGTGGTTGCCACAACAGGTCGAGAGGATGTGGAGTGGGTACCTGGATGTAAGATGTATCGAACCAATATATAGTGTGGTCATGGCCGACTCGAATGTGTGTTGGTCGCCTGGTCCTGGTGGATGGTGAGCTCGTGCTTCGTCGGGGAGTAGATTCGTGTTCGCGCTGAGTCGCGGATAGCTGTAGTGGGGTCTTGACCAACAGCGTAAGATTCGTCGGGGCCCCAATGATGATACCGGCAATGGTAGTGGGGCCAGGTGCACATGCGTGTTCTTGTCGTTGAAGCAGGTGGCAATGATACGGCTTCCACGGCTGTATGTGGAAAAGTTGACAGAGTGAACCGACGCGATGCCTAAGAAACTCCTCCCAGAAGATGTCCCTATGTCAGAATTGGCCTTGGGGTCGTAGACACGAGTTCAACAAAAGACATACTAAAGCATGTGCCCTGGTCCTACGGGATTGTATAGCAGGCCACTCGGTGGTACACCGACTATCACGCTCACAACATGCGGAATTCCTCATGATCCCGACCACCGCTGTCTTTTCCAAACAAAGACTGCAGCCAGGGGAGGGATGAGGAGCCGTCAGGGTGAGGGTGCCGCGGTTGAGAGAGGCGAGGCGGAAAGTCGTGCATGCATTGATTGAGGAATACGCAAAGCCGGTTCGGACGGGTACACGAGGCCTGCGGGCGGAAGGGTATACGATGTCGAAATGGGGGGAGACGACTGCGTCGAAGAATATGCAGAGGTGTGAGAAGCTGTTCGGACGGGCGTAAGAGGTCCGCCATTGTAGGAGCAGGAGAAGGGTGGGATCGTGTGGTGTCAAGGTCGCATCCAACGATCGGCATCGTCCTGCACATAATTGACAAACTTCCCTCACGCTCCATCCACTCGTACACTTCTCTGTTGAGTTGACCCATCCCCTCCGCGCCTCAAGTGTCGTCCGGCAATGTGTGCGGGCTACCAGGTCGCCCCTGATGTATGAATCCCGATCGAGACTTGGTTCCAGAGTCGCGCTGAAGCTGTCGTGCACGCTATGATCGAGTCTAGAAGTGGTCTAGAAGTGCTGGGCAGTGGCTATCGAGACATTATGAGTGCTGGTCTTGGGAAGTGGATCAAATTTCGTACCAAGTTTCTGCAAACAAAAGCATGCGGTCGAGCGCAACGGGGAGACTGTCTTTGTAGGACGCGTAAACCGTGCCCTGTATTCAGATCTAGATCGATGCGTTTGACGTTCAACCGCATGAATACGCACCCCGCACATCATGTCGTAGTGGCTGCCACTTGCTACCCCTTCCCCTTCACATCCAAAAGCCAGAGGACAATTTCTGGGATCGCCAAGAGAGTTGAGGAATCGAAAGTCCTGAAATGTATGGTCGAGAGTATGATGAGAAGTATACAGGCAATGCGGGGTACAGACCGGCCAGCGCCCAAGGCAGTGATACTCATGGGCTCGGGTAGTGAGAGCTCTCAGCTAGATGATGCACGGTTTTGGTACTTGGTGACAGATACGGTGTGCGGGGGGGGTGGGGTGCCGAGAATTGTGGTAATGAAGGGGGCCGCGTGACAGATGTAGGTTACACTGACCGGGAAGGCGGAGAGAGGCGTTGTCGAATCTCAAAGACCAGAAAGCTCTGCGAGGGATAAGGCGTATGACGGTGCGGGATACCGGAGAGTTTGTAGTGGTAGTGGGTCATAACAGTTTTGTGGACCCTCGCGCGCGAATTGATTTTATAATGGGTGTTGGGCCAAAACTTCGTGTCAAAATTGGTTCGAGTCTGCAGGACAAAGGAAAATCATCGCTGCTCCCGTGATGCGCATTGCATAAAAGTCGTGTGTGGGCGGAGAGTGTACGAGTACGGTGCAATGATATGTCATAGCACTAGTGGGCGGGCGATCCACGAGTAAGGGCATATGTAGACAGATCCTCCGTACAGAGCCTTAGCATGGGTTGATGCTTAATAGGCGAAGATGGTGTTCTAGTGGAAGGAGAGTCAGTGTTGATCGAAAGGTAAGACGAAGACTTGAACTTATGTCCTAGACTAATTATATCCTTGGACGGGTAGGTGGCTTCACGAGGCTCTTTGAGGCCACACTAGCACCCATACTGGCTGGTCTTCAACAATATTGTTGAGGAACACGTGCAGAAAGGATGAACGACGTGATGGGTCTGTCTAGGAGACTCGAGAGACTAAAAGGAACACGAAAGTTATCAAGCTCAAAGCCAAGTCTGCGTGTGCCATTGTCTGGTCACGTACTACATATGTAAGCCTCCTGTCAAACATGTCAAACCTGGAGCAGTGTGGACTCAAGCTATCTTGCGTAAATTGCTGAAACTGTTTAAACCAACTGCAAATTCCAGACACATGATTCCCGTAGACAATAACCCTGCCGCACAACCTGCTGCTGCGCCCGATGGAAAAAAGCCGTCTTTCGGCAAGCGCTTCCTCGATCGAGTCAAAGACTCCAAGTCCACAGAGAGTAGCTCTGCTCCGAACAATCCTGCCACTCGATTCATGGAGCTGACTGGTAAGCATACTTCCAGGCGATTCCATGTTGTTATTGAGACTCAATCCGCCTACCTCAGCACCCGATGGAAAAAAGCCAGCTGCTGTTAAGCGCCTCCTCGGTCGACTTGGAGTTTCAAAGTCCACAAAGAGTAGCCTCGTCTCGAGCACTGCTGCTACTCAATCGGTGGGGAACGTAACCGGTAAGCACGCTTCAGGCCGTTCAGTGTTGTCATTGAGGCTCAACTGGCTACCCCAGCACCCGCCTCTGCGGCTCAGCCCGCGGCCAACATTTTCGGTAAGCCTGTACACCATTTCTTCACCATCACTCAACGACGGCCTCCACGTGTTGTCACAGCCCCTGCGGTTCCCGGAGCCGCTGCGAGTGTTCAAGTTGTAACCTGTACGCATGCCTCATTTTTACCTTGACTTGTCAAGCACTCACATTCTATACAGACATGGATGCCATATCGGCAACCAATGTCGATCAAGGCGGCTCCATACCCCCAGCCGGTACGCATGCATTACTCTTCACCTTTACCCGCACTCACACCTGTACAGCTGCGGTTTCTACGTCGGCGGCGATCAACCTCGATCAACGCGACTCCGTGACCCCAGCCGGTACGCATCAACCCATCATCACTCTTGCTCGTCGAGTACTCACGCCTATACAGCTGCCGGCCCTACGTCGGCGATGAACATCAATCAACGCGGCTCCGTGACCACAGTTGGTATGCATACCTCATCCTCTATTTTGCTCACGGAATACTCACATTATATGTAGCCTCGAGACCTCTGTCAACGATGAATGCCGATCAACGCCGCTCCATGACACCAGCCGGTATGCAGACCCCACTAGTCACTTTTGCTTGCTGAGTGCTAACAGCCTATACAGTGGTGGGTCCTACCTCGGCAATGAACATCAATCAACGTAGCTCCATGCCCAAAGTTGTTGTATCTCATAACAACCCCAGTAAGCAGATGTCTCTTCCTCTCTGTCATCTACCATTGCCTATTGACTGTCTGCAGCCACAAACCCTGTTTCCTTGACAAACATCAATCAACTATCCCCACCTGGGCCCAATGTTCCTCAAGTTCAAAGCAAGTCCAAAGGTGAGCCAGCTTTGTATCTTGAGGTACATTTGCTAGTTGTTAACCATCCCACAGAAGGCATGAACATTGCCTTGGATGGCTTTTTGACAGCACTGAGGGCTGCCAAGGATTCTGCTGACTGGAACCCATTCCTTAAGGCAGCACTTGGTGGTGTTGTGGCTGTTATTGATCTGGCAAAGGTACATCCACTTGAATAGTCAAGGAGACACATGATAATGGGGTGGACATACAGGTTGTGAGTGACAACTCACAAAATATGAACGACACTCTGGTCCGTATCCAAGGATTACTGCCTATCCTTGAAACATCTGCAAAGCGGCTTGAGGGCCGTAAGGATGGCTTTGGCAAGGGAAACAACCTTATGACTTTTGCAATGTATGTAACCCCCCCTCCTTTGGCTGTGTTGTATGCTCATGCCATCCTCAGCACAATACAGGCTGAGTTGGAGAAAATTCAGGAGATGCAGTTGCATGGTCTTTTCAGGCGTGTGCTTCAGGGCCCAAAGGATGCAGGTATTCTTCTGGGTGTCTACAAGAACATCAGTGAAGCTCTTGAGCAGTTCAAGGTGAATTAGTTTATCTTACATCTCATCATTGACCTGACCCTAATAAATAACTATAGGTTGTTTTCTTAGTGGCAATTGAACATGATACAAGCACAATCAAACAGGTAATTTATTTTTGTTCAAGAACAGTGACAGGTACTGACCTTGAATCAGAGAGCTGAGTTGCACAATGTACTGACCTCAAGGACAGCAGCACATACAGCACACATTCAGTCAGACACTGTTGATCGGAGGACCTGTACTCCAGGTACCAGACTTAATGTTCTTAAGGGTATTCTATCTTGGCTACAACAGCCAGATGGTGAACCTGTCTACTGGCTTACTGG